>LOJH01015669.1:11365-23144 GCA_001685095.1 Ellobius talpinus | reverse complement strand
TCAGGGAGCTCTGGCTCTGATTGAGAGAGTCTGCATCAGTCATAAGGTAGAATAAAGATGATGGTGAGACTGCTCATATCAGGGAGCTCTGGCTCTGATTGAGAGAGTCTGCATCAGTCATAAGGTAGAATAGAGATGGTGGTGAGACTGCCCATATCAGGGAGCTCTGGCTCTGATTGAGAGAGTCTGCATCAGTCATAAGGTAGAATAGAGATGGTGGTGAGACTGCCCATATCAGAGAGCTCTGGGTGTTATTGAGAGACTCTGCCTCATTGAATAAGGTAGACAAATAACTGAAATCCTTCATGGCTTCAACCTCAGGCTCCCACAAGCATGTTTGCACACATACATACACCTACACATGTGCAAACTTACACACATACATGCATACCTCACACACACATGAAAATAGAAGAATTAAAGCATATGCTTAAGGAAAACTCACTGTTACAAGATAGAGAACATTGATTCTTATCTCGATACTTAGAATTTTGGCCATAGCACTTATATTTAATTATGTTTCAATTACATTATAACCATCTTTCATAAATTTCCCATATAAAAATCTCTTTTGTCTAAAGACAATAATCCTTTCTAACCTGTGTTATGAACAAAGATTAAGATGGGTTTACACATTTTGTATACATAACCTTTATATCTCTTTTTAATTTGATGACTTTTTATGCCTAATGTTTAATAAAATCTTGCAAACAATAATCTTCTAAATGAAAGCTTAATAAACCATATTTGAAACACAGAAAACATGCACGTTGTATCCAAATATCTAGCAGACGTAAGTGTGGACAGCATGGAGGTCACCTGAAGTCACTGTGAAAGAGAAGTTAACATTTATGGTGTAAGCAAGCACAGGCGGTTGTTTGTGAATGTCCCCACATGTCTGAGCAAAAACCTCTGTGTCTTAAAACGTTTGTAAACATATATACAAACCCACTTGTGCGCATACCCATATCATAAAATCAGGTACATAGCACTCAGTTACAGTAACTACAGGTTCTATTTAGTTTTTTTCTTGGAATACAGAATGGCTTCTAAATATAAGTGACATACATGTGGCTCATGAGTCCAAGCCAAGAAACATAAGCATGTAGCCCATAAACAAATGACACACAATTAAGTAACATGATTACATTCAACCCTGAGAAGGACAGAGCATCCAGTGAAGTTCTGCATCTGAGCAGACAGAGCTGCAGGAGGCCCCTTAGCCTGGAGCCAGTTTAGGCAGTTTCAGCAACTGAGAGCTGCAGGGGATCCACGGGGTGTGGGAAGGACCTAGACCTTCATGTCTCAGGTGTGTAGTTCCTGGAGAGAAGGGGAAGGAAGGAGGTGTGGCTGAAGAGAATCTGGAGACTACAGACAAAGTCTAGGAGCCTGCTGGTTGGACACAGAATGAAATTGCATAGGAACCAGTGGCAACACTACTGCCAGTTCCGGAACAGCCCTGGAGGGCGGCCCACAGGGAGAGGGAAGGTCCTGAAAAGAATGTTCATGTGGGGATCAGAAAGAAAGGGCCTGAAGCAGAGAAACAGGAAGAATTCACAGAGAAGCTCTCACAGGGGAGGAGGAGGCAGAAGTGAGCTACCTTGAGATCAGAGGAGCAGGGTTCAAAGGAAGAGAATCTGGAGACACCAATTTAGGAAAAGTAAGTGCTATTCTCATGTGATTGGAGCAGGGTGTCTGTCTAGAAAAGAAGATTTGTTATCTCCCACAGAGAAAAGCTGCAGTTTCCGCCAGTCAGAAAAAGAGGCTTTGGGGAGTGGAATTTTAGTAGAATGATGGAGGAAAGCATTACATGAATGGTGGAGAGGAAAGCCCTTCCTAAGGTAGAAAAGGACTCTGGGAGCAGACCCTTTAACTACTTGCCAGTGCACGTACAGTCTGGAAGAGTTCTGACATAAAATAGAAAATCTGTTTTAAAAGAGGTTTCCAGCATCCATTTTCCTTCTGGGGAAGGAAGTTGTCAGAAAGGGTGAGAGTCCGTTGCTTTAGGGCTATGGAGTCCAGTCCAAGTTCAGGGGAGCATCTGACCCAGAACCAGAATAAAGTCAGCAGACAGTCAGAGCTCCTGGTGAACCCAAAAACCTCCCCAATGGAGACCAGAGGACGGTGTAGGGATGGAGAAAGCAGCAGCAAGGGTAGAGCCCCCCCAAAGGATGATCTTCTTCAGAGGCACCCCCCCAGTCACAGCGCTGTCACAAATGTTTTAATATCTGGAGTTTGAGGAGAGACATTAACATTAATTAATGGGAGAGACATTAACAGACAAACAGAAGGCACGAGCAAGGCTCTAAGATCCAAGACCCCTGTCATAGACAGACAGTCGGGGCTCCCAGGAGAGCGCAGGCCCACATGGCAGAGTGAAGGGTCCCTTCAGATGTGTTTCAGAGGAAGCAGAAGGGCTGCAGGCCAGGCCGTTGATGAGTAGTCCATAGTACACAGTGGCTGTCAGGATGTCTCTGTTACCACAAGGAGGTGAGAGAGGAAGGAGTTTTGCGGTTGGGGAAAGAATGTGTGACCTAGATGATGGGGGTCATTTAGTTGACTTGAATCAACCACGTGGGGAGTGCCTGGGAACACCTGACAGCTTGAACTAGGCTCCACTAGCCTGAAGAGAGGACAGCTACGCTGTATGTGCACAGGACCTGAGCAGCAGTGGGCTGGGTTCTACCACACAGCTCCTCGGGAAGATTTAGAGAGATGCAAGAATTCAGGATGGGAAAACAGGGAGCCCAGTTGACCTCTTTTTTAATCATTGGCTTTCTGTGAAGTTTACAATGCAAAGCAGGGAGGGAGCGATAAAAAATATCAGTCAGAAATATTTGGGGTGAGCAGTCTTGAAAGAGAGAAGGAATTCTAAGAAGATCGTGATGGACAACTGTCGCAAACACACCATGGAAACAGGCCAACTGAAGGAAAAGAAGGGACCCCTAAGCTGCCGGTTAGCCATACGTGTCTTAGAGGGGAGAATGTGGAACTAACTGCCCATCTCGTTTCTCTAGGGTTCCAAGCCTCAGATAGCCCTTTCACAGTAGCTTCTTAGGGAAGCCATTCATTGTGTCCTGGCTCCATGTCTGATATTTTCTTTGCAGCAATGCACCGATGGATATGAGTGGGACCCTGTAAGACAGCAGTGCAAAGGTAAGCTTCCTTCAAAGACTCGCTGTCCATGCACGGCTCCCTGTCTGCATCTCACGTGTTTCCCTTCCTAGCCCCAGCATGCTAACCCACACTCTATCCGCTGATAAGATTGCTGACTTATTTTATTACTGACGACAGATATTGATGAATGTGACATTGTCCCAGACGCTTGCAAAGGTGGGATGAAATGTGTCAACCACTATGGAGGATATCTCTGCCTTCCTAAAACAGCCCAAATTATTGTCAATAACGAACAACCTCAGCAAGAAACACCAGCTGCGGAAGTACCATCGGGTGCCGCTACCGGAAGCGTAGCTGCCAGTAGCATGGCAACCAGCGGTGTGATGCCTGGAGGTGGTGTCATAGCCAGTGCCACTGCAGTTGCTGGCCCTGAAGTACAGATCGGCCGAAATAATTTTGTCATCCGGAGGAACCCAGCTGACCCTCAGCGTATGGCTGCCAACCCTTCCCACCGGATCCAGTGTGCAGCAGGCTACGAGCAGAGTGAGCATAATGTGTGCCAAGGTGAGCGTGACGTGTACTGACAAGTAAGTTCTTGCCCAAGGGCACCTCCCGGTGAGGATGTAATAGCTCACATTGATCAAGGGCTTCCCACATAGGACAGGATGACAAGTGCCTCGTCCACAGTAGCATATGCCATCATTGCAATACTCCTAAAAGGTGCTTGCTCCTGAAGTCATTATTATTTTACAGATGAGGAAGCTGTGCCTTCGAAACTTCACCAGTGGTTCCCAACTCACTGCTCTATTTATAGTCACTTAGGAGCCTTTTAACGCTTCTCAGTGGCCAAGCCACACCCTAGCACAATTAAACAACACTCTCTCAGGATGAATTCTAGGCATCAATATTTCTTTAAAGCTCCCAGTGTGGTCCCAGTATGCAGCCAAGTTTGAGAAGTGGAGGTCACAGGTGTTAGGCACAGAGCTGGCTTTTAAGCCCAAGCAGGGAGGTGCCAGAGTCATGGCTATTGGGCGAGGGGTCAGGATATTTTTTTTGAATTTGAAACTGTGCTGTTTACCTAATCCATAAATGTCCCCCTTCAGTTTCTCAACTTTTTGTTTTATTTTGTTTTTGTTTTTTGTTTTTTGGGTTTTTTTGCTGTTGGAGTTACCACTAACTTATTTTCCCCAATCAAGAGGAAAGAAAGGGGTTCTACTTCTCTCCACCTTGGAGGGCAGCTCTGCATTCACGAAGCTGTTTCTTTTAAATGTCTCATTTCAACACATTTTATTTCTATTGCATGCACCACGGCACCATTTGCCTGGGCTTCTCTGTTTATTTCCACAGAGTACACATCACTGCATATTCTAGAAACAGCTGAGGGGTCATGCTAGCAGAGCGATAAGAATCTTAGGCTTTGAAGATATGTAAGATATTAACTAACTGGTCTGTGCTAAAAGATTGTTTACCTTTTCTTTCTTGGCAAATTCCTTCAGAACTGCTCATGTGATGATTCTTTTATTGAGAATGGATTCTATGAGATCCCAGACTCCTTTCACATTGCTAGGCGCTGAGTAGGTAGATCCCCTAGGATGGGCAGGCCTGTCATCACCATTCACACTGGGCAAGGGAAGGGGCCTAGGAGCCCTGCCCTTCTGCCTGGTCGTGAATGAGGTCATGAATCTCTCAAGAGGTAGTACCATCAAGCGTCAAGGACATGGTCTATTCTCTAGTGTTTTGTTCTGTCTTCAAAATAGAGACAGGAGCTTTTCAATGGCTTCTAAGTTAAGTGAGGAATTCACCCTGTTCTGGTTTTTATTATTTGATATTTTGTGAGCAAATTTTAAGTCACCCCACATCAAGAGCAAACTCATGCTGTGACGGTGTCACCTTTCAGGGGACCTCAGAGGAGCATCTGTTTTGTGTTACTGCCATGAGTCAGAATTCCAGTATTGATGATGAATGCTTCAGCATCTGCTTGGTATTTTGGTATCTAATTTAGGATTATGACAATGAGATAAACTGATGAGGTTATATGAGAATATATGTATTCAGATGAATACTGGTGAAAAAAATGCCTTCAGTTTGTTTCAGATATTCCGCCTTTTAGCTGAGTTATTTAAATACATTAACTTGAAAGTTTTGGTGGTTTTTTATCTGAAATAAAATATCTTTGGTGAAGTTGTTTAGATTTTTACATTCTGAGTTACTTTTAGCCCTTTGGGTATTGTATACTTTAATGATACCTGAAAAAAAGAAAACAGATGAAGAGTGGGCTACTTATCAAAGTAGCTCATGGTTCATCATTGATACTTCTGGCTGAATTGAAGAACAATGTCTAAAACTGAATGAAGAAATTTTAGATTAAAACAAATCCAAGACATACATCAGGTATAGTAGAAATACACTTGTGAACAGTGAAAATGAGATCCTATGTAATTTTCCTTTAAAATATTTAGACTAGTTACCTGTGCTTCTATGTCCTGGGGTGGAACCCCTTGAAATTTCCCCATCCTTGTTAGCATGCTCATTGATATTGCCGTTGTTCCAATCTTGCTTGTTCAGCCATTTCTAGGAGAGGCTGTTTCACAGCAGATGCCCTGGTGTTCTGGCTTTAACAATCTTTTCGCTGCCGCTATCCCCACAGCTCTGGGAACTGTGATGCAGATGTGTCTGTAGGTGCTAGGCTCAACACAATATGTTGACCTCTGCATTGTGTCCGTTTGTGTTTTTCTCTGATAGTCTCCATTTGCTCTAAGGTGAAGGGTGGTAACTACACTTACCTGTGTAAGGATAAGATTTAGAGTGTAGTAAGGAATTATGTTGGTCTAACCAAGTGATGGTAGTTGATTCTTTCCTAATACCCATAAGGTCACTAGCCTTGGAAATCTGCTAGGCTTATAGGATTGGCATGACTTTCCTCCTGTTGCATGGGCTTTAAGTCCAGTTAGACAGCTGCTGGTTACCACCAACATGTCAGCATCACATGTTGCATCTTTATGGATATCTTTATGATCATTGCCATGGTTCCTAGGTGCTGCATCTGGGTAGAACTGTTTAATTGCTTCCCTCCTTTGGAAGCTTGCATAGTATTTTCTGGACCATGAAGGCGAGACCACAGGAAAGAGGTTTTCAGGTCAGATCCAGCTTGAGTCATCTGGGTCATGTGCCCTCAGCATGTGGTGTTTTCATCAATGGAAAGAAACCTCAATCCCTGAGAGGCAACCAATGACTACTACATTAATAATCTATATCTTTTAGGAATCGCTTGGACTACCATGACCAACCATTCAAAAGGAGGTTTCTTATACCCAGTTACCAAGGTTTCTGTTGGTCTGTGATTCTTATGGGGAGCACTACAGTCAGAGTGGTTTAACTTCCTTTATGACACACACACATACACACATATAGGCACACACACACAGACATACAGAGACACGCATAAACACACGCCCATAGACACACATACAGACACATACAGACAGACACACAGACACACAGAGACATGCATAGACACACACAGACACACATAGACACACAGACACATACAGACACAGGCACACACCCACACTCTAGCACATACACACTCAGACACACATTCAGAGAAAAACACACAGACACAAACACAAAGAGAAACACAAAGACACACACACTTATATGCATCCTGTATAATTTTATGTAAATATAAAATGATTCATTGAAGTTTATCAAGCAACCTTGGTGTTCTTTGTCCTTTATCCCACCTTCTTCTGTACTGACCTCCCTCCTCCCCAGTTGGAGTTCCCCTCTTCACATCACCTGCATCCTGCTATGTGCTTCCAAGTCCAGGATCCTTCCGCCCCACATTCCCACCACCTGTGGTCACTGTGGCTACTTTAGGTCCTGTCCTCCTATCTGAGGATTGGGACTAGAAACCACAGATGAGAGAGAACATGCTTCAGGGGCTTTCTGGTCTGGTGTCCTTACTCAGTATAGTCTTTTCTAGGTCTATCCTCTTACCTAAAAACTTTGTGGTTTCATTTTTCTTTGTAGGTAAATAGTATTCCAGTCTGTTTAAGTATCACATTTTTTATCATCTATTCATCTATTGAAGAACATTTAGGTTGTTTCCACTTCCTGACTATTAGGGATGAGCCCCTTTTTCATTAAACAACTGAGAGTAGGTAACCCCCAAATCATATACACACCACCAACAAAATGGACTCAGCAGGTTGTATTTATATATTGTGCATATATATATATGCCAATAATAACCAAAGCAAATAGGTTCTCCTCTTGGGAGTGAGGGTAGGACTTGGGAGGGGTTAAGGGAGCATATCTGGGAGGGGCTGGAGGGTGGAAAGAGAGGAGGGAAGTGATATAATCCTATTTTAATTTAAAGCATCTCAAAAAGACCCCATAGGAACAGACATATTTAATTAATAGAAAAGGAAAAAGTATCTTCATAAAGCCATTAGCCACATATCTAGGGTCCAGCTTCACAGTATTGTCACAGACATGTTATGTGCTCTCTATCTAACTGGAGAGTTGTGCTTTTAAGTAGTCATTTAACTATTTTTCAGGTTACTGGATGAAATTTTATCTTATATTTATTAAATTAATTAAAATACCAAAAGATATATTTAGACTACCTTACAAGAATTTTTGCATATTAAAATATAATAATTTTCAGTTCTTTGGGTAATTTTTAACTACAAATAAAAATTATTAGGCACTTTACTTATAGAAAATATAAATACATAGCTATCTATTATATACACACCAGAGTATTTAATCTAAGCTGTTCTAAATAATTCAGCAATTTCTAAAATTTGGGCTTGGGGTTCTGTACTGGGCTTATGTACAAAAGCAGAGTTAAAGATTCTTTAATGACCTAAGGCTTAAATTGGATTTCTTCCCACCTCCCAATTTTGCAAAGTGCCCATAAATGTGGATTTACTTAATTGTTGATAAAAAGAGTTATAATATGATAACAACAGAATAATATAAGTCCAGTCACACTTGTGCCCATTTATTATTGAGCTAATCAAGTATGCAGCACAGCTCCTTCTAATTGCCTGCAGATGTGTGACTTTCTCATTCCAGGCCAGCAGCATAAAATAGCATTTCATAACCAGTGTGAAAGTGTGAGGGCCTCTGCTTACAGCAACAGTGTGCTCCAAGGACCTAGATCCCTGATGTCACCATGCCGTTCGAGCTCTCTGTTTTAATAAACCTCTCTGCTCCCTTTTAAATCCTGCATAAGTGTGTCCAATAAGTCAAACACATTTACTATGACTGTCTGGATTAGGATAAATGAAAGCTACAAATGAATCATAGTTGTACAAAAAAACTATTTCTTTTTTTCACATATATTTTTCAGCAGATATACATCATCACATAGTCCAGATCCGAAAACTTCTTATGCAAGTGCTGTGGTCTCTATTGCGGTTCCATCTTAAACAGTGCTTTCAAACGCACCATGCCAATCACATGTCTAGTGGAGCTACCATTATATTTTTTAATAAATATATAACCAATTGTCTATATCTTAGCAGTTTAATAAAAACATGAAAGAGTTAGTCCTTTCCACATGCTTTTCCAGAGTTTTCAGTTTTGTGCAGAAACAGAAGGCTTGAAATATGATACAACATCCAAAAACCAAGTTATGGCATTTTTTAACTAATTCTTGACTAAGGAGGGTTCAATAGCGGAGCCAGACATGCTGAGAGTTGTAAGTGGCTGGCGTTACCCTTACAGATACACAATAACATGGTCATTTCTGTGTTAAGTATATGAAGTCCATGTGATATCATCCACCTCAGATACCACAGAAACTTGTCTAGAAAAGCAAGTTGGATGAATAGGAGATACATTAGAACCTACACATGGCTGACCTCTTGTTTTCCACATTGCTGTCCCTATGTCATCTTCCTCAAAGGAATGGAATTAAGAGGCACTAGTTGAAGTCAAGAAAGAATTTTTTTGTCATAGTTTTCTGAGTACAGCTTTGTAGGGGAAATCATTTTGAAACTGGCAGAAAGAGAAAATATGAATTGTCAAATTTAAAGGAATGTGTGTGTTTAATTGAACTTACAAAAACTGGGATATTTTGCATCACTTGTAAGAAAACAAAAGATATTAACTTGGTCACCTTTCACAGGGACAACTACTAATAAATGAAAGAAACCTACTAGGCCATCAGGAATGAACTCAAGATGGCCCAGTGGATAAAGGCACTTGTCCCAACTCTAACAATCTGAGTTTGATCTCTGGGTCCATAACACTGAAAAAAAAAAGCTGACTCCAAAAAGTTGCCCTCTGACTTCAACATGCAGGCCATGNTTGTAAGAAAACAAAAGATATTAACTTGGTCACCTTTCACAGGGACAACTACTAATAAATGAAAGAAACCTACTAGGCCATCAGGAATGAACTCAAGATGGCCCAGTGGATAAAGGCACTTGTCCCAACTCTAACAATCTGAGTTTGATCTCTGGGTCCATAACACTGAAAAAAAAAAGCTGACTCCAAAAAGTTGCCCTCTGACTTCAACATGCAGGCCATGTCATGCACATGAAAGCACAGGCACATGCACTCATGCGCATGCACATACTCCGGCATGTCACCTTCTTAGGCTTACAGACGAAGCTGCCACCCTCTGGCTGGCCTTGCATTATGCTCTGTGTATTTATAGCTAAAATACTATTTTGAAAAAGGAAAAAGTAATTATGCATGTACTTCTCTAAAAACCTTGAGCTAACACATTCAGCTTCTTAGAGGCTAGGGAAATATTCCTGTTATTTCTTTCATTTTAAATGGGTGATCTCATAACCAAAAGAACATTTATAAATTGTAGCCTAAACAGATGGCTCAGCGGACCTCACATTGTTCTTAACAGGCAACTCTAAAATGCTGCCCTTTGTTGATCTGACTAATGCCGCAAGGGTCTTTGGAGGCTTGGGGTAGTTTTGTGGGAAAATGCCTGGGTATTGCTGCGTATAATTACACAGCCCAGTAAAGAGCTTTGATATAAGAAAACATATTTTGAAAAGGGAAGACTATAATTGTGTAAATTATGATATAAACCTAAAAAAATAGCTCAAGTAGAAAGAAAAATGGACATTTAAACCTGATTATGGTTTTCATTGTTAATTACTTTTGAGTGACAATTCTCTATACAGAAATGTATAGCAGAAATTTGACTTTTAAATAAATAGATACATTGAAATAGAGATGATTGTTTTCCTCCTAAACATAAAATATATTTTATTATTTTCTTTTCAAAATACTGTGGTTATTGAATTTCTAGTCAATTTAAGGTCATTTTAATATGCATTTGTGAAGAATATATGTGTGTATTTGATTCATGTAGAGAAATAACCTTAAATTTTCTTTATAATAGCCAGGCAGTGGTGGCATATATCTTTAATCCCGGAACTCAGGAGGATCTCTGAGTTGGAGAACAGCCTGGTCTATAGAGTGAGTTCCAAGAAAGCAAGGGCTATACAGAGAAACTCTGTCTCAAAATAACAAAAATAACAAAAGAAACTTCAAAACATAACAACTGGGGCAAAGACTAGAAGAGATCGATATGATCATTCTGCTGAGAAAACTGTACTACTGCAATGCTGACTTTCCAGAGTATGATCCCTAGACCAGAAGCAGCAAGCATATTTGGTCATTTACTAGAAATGTGGATTTCTGGGTCCCACACCTACAGAATCAGAAAATTCTGGAAGTAGGCCCCAAACGTACACGCTAGTAATCCTGTGTTTCTGATACCTGCTGAAATCTGAGAACGAATGCTGTAGCTTTCAGGGAGCTGCATTGAGCCATATAAATCAGAAGGCAGTATTAGAATCCCCATGGGATTCTAATTTAGCAGTAAAGAGAAAGCATAAAAACTTGCATGCTGTTGTAGGGTAGGGTGCTACTGTGTTTTCCTTCTCTTCCTGCTGCGATCACTAGCATGTGGCCCCTGCTAGAATTGTATCCCTAAACCAAGGACATGATAATGCGAATCTCAAAAAGAGGGAGTAAAGAGGGGAGCCCCACATCTCTCTGAGGAGGTGAAGCCTCTACATTGCCGGAGTGAAACTATAGTTGTGTTCTGGTTGGTTATGATGAGTGGCCTTCAGCGTCATCTGTGGCTTCTCTACGGATCACCGTAAGCTCATGACACAGACTGTGGTGTGAAGCAGTGTGGTTTGGAGGCTCAGGGCATACTGAACCACAGAGGGATGGAGTTGGCCTAGGCTTTGGCTGCAGAGCATCTTTCAGCTACTGAAGCAATAGGGAATCTTCTCAGTACCGGTTGTGCAGATGACCGGCCCACTCGGCCTACACGCTGAGTCAGTCGGCATTTGAAAAGTACATTGTGTCTTCTTTTCAATATAAACTTGATCAAAGATGTGTTTCCCATCACAGGAGGAGATTCTTGTTGACACTTAGTCTGTGGAATGAATTTCCCTCTCCCCATGTACGGGCAAAGCAGCAGATTAGAGTAGAATTGCAAGCCTGGGTAACTTCAAGAATGTGTAAAGGGGCCGGGCGGTGGTGGTGCACGCCTGCCTTTAATCCCAGCACTTGGGAGGCAGAGGCAGGTGAATCTGTGAGTTTGATTGCTCAGCTTGGACTACAAGAGCTAGTTCCAGGACAGGCTCCAAAGCTACAGAGAAAC
>LOJH01015668.1:13369-36144 GCA_001685095.1 Ellobius talpinus | reverse complement strand
GATAGATAGATAGATAGATAGATAATACATAGATAGATAGATAGATGATAGATAGATTCATAGATAGATAGACAGATAGATGATAGATTCATAGATAGATAGACGATAGATGATAGATTCATAGATAGATAGATAGACAGATAGACAGACAGATAGATGATAGATAGATAGAGATGAAAGATACATTGGTTCGTTGATTGATAGATGATAGACAGATGGATGACAGATAATAGACAGACAGATGAATAATAGATGATAGAAAGGAAGGAAGGAAGAAAGAAATGAAGAAAGAGAAAGATAAAAAGAAAGAAGAAAGAAATGATATATAAATAACAGAGACAAAGATTTACTCTGAGATGGATTGTAACACTCTATGTCACTTGGCTTGAGTCGCTAAAGAGTGGGAATAGTAATCACACTGTATACTTGGTGAGGATGACCCGATAAACTCACAGAAATCACTGAACACTGAACCTGATGTATGCGAAGCTACCTCTTCCTCATCCCCGGCTACTAAAACCCTCAGGGTTTCAGTCAGAGCCTTCTCTCTTTCATCTGCACAGAATCTCTTTAGTGCTAATGTCTACTATCATGGCTTTAAATTTATCTACTTGCTTTCAGCTTTAAAATTTATAGTTTTAGTCTGTTCAATTCAGATGTTTTCAAGAACCTCACATATAATATGTAAGTTTAACTTTCTTCTCTGCTGTATCCCACAAATCTCATTTGATCTTCTGTTTCAGGACATCGCCATCTACCTAGTGAGTTATGACATTATTAGGATGGTATTGTGGGAACCACTGATGATTTGTCTTCCCCTCTTTCCTGACTTGGCACTACCAGTTCCTCTTTCATAGACGACATCAAGCAACCAGGCCTTTCTCACATTTCACTGACCTTGGATACCCCAGCCCAGCCCAAGTCTCTAATCTGACCCATCTTGATGGATGCATAAAGACCCCGCCTGCATCCTTACACCTCTCTAATCCTTCCTTACACGGCAGCTATGTAGGCCCTGGGGAGAGGCAATAGCTATGTCAATCCCTTCCCTAGGCCCCTCCATCCTTCTGTGGAGTCTTGCTGAACTTAAAACCCAAGCCCCATACCCTTCCTCATCATTACAAATGTCCCCTTCACTGTCCTCTATATTCAGTGACTGTGTTTGGGCCCCCACAACCACCCCTGGAGTTCAGCCATTCACTGTAAGGACTCACACAGAGCTTAGAAAACTTGTTAAAATCCGGTTATGACCTTCTGTGGTGAGATGACACAGATTACAATCAGCAATAGAAAATGAACAAATGTCAACATCCGAGAAACCAGCCACAAGCTTCCAATCATGTGCTAGCAGAGTCTTAAGAGTGTGGTCTCCTAGAAATGCTATGTGTAAGAACAAGTGGAACACCGCCAGTCAGAAAGTCTGCAGCCTAAGGAACAGCATTTTCACTGGAGACCAGTCACAGAGGCATGCTACATGACCTTAGCTGCTCATTTCCACCCCAGATTGTTATTAGCATAAACGTTCTAGTGTGACCGATAACCCCAGTAAAGAAAGACAGCCTTTCCAAGCACACTGATGCTGTTTCTCAGAAACTGGTCAGTGGTCAGACTGGTCTTTGAAAGGTGAATAACCAAGGCCTGCTGACCTAATTCTCTCTGTCCCCAGACAAGACGAAAGATCTTACCATAGGCCAAGTTCTTTTCCTCCCAGGGCTTTTGTCCCTGGTGCCTCCTTCTCATTTTGGGGCACCTTTCTCTGCTTGTCACCTCATCAGACAGAACTTTCCTAAGCACCTGGTGTAAGTTGGCCTGTTACTTTTATTATTCTCTACCACAAACCCTGGGAAAAATACTCTGTAAGAATTATTTTTATGTTTATTATTGGCTCTCAAGTCTTATGCAAAGAGCAGGGAGCATGCATATTGTTTCTCTGCACTAGGTCATTGTTTGAGATGCATTCACTACTCAGAAGATATCAATGATTGGAGCTGAAATTTGAATGATGAACATCTGTCGATTGTATTGATTTTGTAGTGTCAATGGGCTGTAGATCTTTCTAACTTGATGGCCATGTCAAGGGTCCTCTCTCTACTATTCCTGTAACCTCTTGGGTTGACTAATCTGGTCAGGCAATTTCCAGGTTTTTCCACGCATGCCTTTGCAAAGGAATGACAGACAGGCAAAAGTCACTTGCTCCTCCAAACTCTCTATAAATCTCACACCACAGGTCAAGAACCCTTGTGGTCATTTCTATGCCGACATTGGCTTTATTAATCACGTGTATTTGCAATTTACATTTTACCTGCGGTAGTACTATTCATTTAATTCAGTAACATTCGTATAGCACAGTTCAAGAAAAAAACCAAACTGCATATGACTATATTATAATTTAAAACAAAGTGTTTATTTGGTTTTATATTTAACAGATATGCTTAACTAATAATGCTTCTAAAATAGATGAATAAAAATATAGCTCCCTCAGTTCAAAGAAATCTGACTGACACAGAGAAGAAAAAGATAAATGCACCCAAAAGATTCCAATTCACACTGATGTGCATAATTTTGGAAATGTCACTATAATAAACAGAAACTTCTTTCCACTTTGAAGGTTAAAAATTCTAATTGCCAGTGGCAATATTCAACAAAATCTATTTTTCATAGTAATGCTGTCATGTGACATGAATTTCATGCAGCTTTTGTACAGAAGTTTGAGAGCCAGAGTACTTTTAAATAAACCCCAGTATTACAAGCAGGCCTTCTCTGATTTCACATCTTCTATTTCAGTTCACGCCTTTGTCTTGTTTTTGCAGGTCCTAGAGATGTTAGGAACTGGTTTCCAATTACAGCCTCAGCAACCAGCCACTGAACCACTCCATACTGGCCTCTTCCTACTTTCCATTCCTGGTCTTCAGATATTGTATTGTCTAGTTGACTACCCAAAGGATGAAAGTATTGCCTTAAACATATGACCAAGCATGAATGTTCATGTCAAACAACATCACTTAGGAAACATCCTCAGAGCATGAGGAGAGCTAGGCTCCAGTCTCAGTCCATCTCTGGTTAATGCAGAGGCCAGAGAGCCTTTAATCTCCCCATTCCCGGCATGAGACCACTGTACAACATGATCACCACAGTTTCTGCCTCTGAGTCTGGGCTATGCCTCCTTTCTGTGGATAATCGGGAGGACTTCATTAATTCTCAAGAGATGAGATTATGTTCAGCCATCTAGGCAGGCAGTTCAAGCTGGTCAAAGATGACTACCCAGTGAGTGGCTTCTGGTGAGCTGCCATGTCTGCAGCGCTAAACCAATCTGAGTTCCTCACTGGGCTTGTGGCAGTCCTACTTTAATAATAAGCGACTCTGTCTCCACTGCTCCTAGATGTGGACTCGATTCACTCTGGTAGAAAATTCAGGAACAATTTGAGAATCTTCATTTACTGCTTTTGTCCTATGGAAAATACTTCTTGACCAAGACTCTGGGCAGTTGCGATCTGGTCCACAGCCCCCTAGATCTCAGAGCCACTCTCTTCCCCCACCTTCTTCATAGCTTTCACCTGTACTAGCTTTCACTTAAATGACCTTAAAATCCTGTGGGTTTCTCTTTCCATCTCTCCACTTCATGGGGCAGTTGGGTCAGATGACTTTCTCTGAAATGGGAGAGTCTACAGAAAGGACGGATGTTTCCACTTCTTAGCAAGGCCACGGACAAGGTAGACCTAATCTTTCTTAAAGGCTTATCTTTTACAGCAGCTCCACGCATATGCTTAACTCCCACTAAAGTGGATCATTCCCTGCTCTTATCACATCCAGCCTTGCTAACTAAAGCTGCCCCTTCACTGTCCCCATTGGTTTAAAGGTCTCACACATCCTCAAAAGCCACCTGTCCTCAATGATCTGAGATATAAGTCAACTCTTAGGCTTGAAGGCACTTGCCTGTTTTATGTCCTCTGGTATTTCGTCTCGTGGTTACAAGAACACACCTACCTTAGACTGAAGCTTGATTTTCCAGTCCCAAATGGATATGACCTCTTCTCAATTTAAATTCATCTGTTTTGTGAGTGTGTTTCAGCTGCACCTCTACTCTACCTTCCGTGTTGTTTTACCTAAAATACTGCAGTTGTGAAATTTCCGAAGGGAATGAAGCCCTGTACAACATTTTTATTTTAAAGATGTTCGGTACATCTTACACTACTCTAAACAGGAATGGAGGTCGGATTTTTTTTCCTGTAACCCCCCGCCCCTTGACATGCCATTACTTATCCTTCTGAGAGTATACCATAGTATTTTGCACAAAGGCATGCATGCAGAATTTATATTTGTTGGATAAAGTAGGTGCAGCCACCTTAATATGGAAATGAGTATAGACGTAGGAAATCACAAACTACCCTTTTTATTTATGTTTATACTCCTGCAAGTTGCTACCATGTTGTACAGGATAGTCTGTAAAAATCCTTATTATTTCATCAGTTCATTGTTTCAGCATTTTTTAGAAGCTCTATTCCGATGATTTTAAAGTCCCAAATGGATATGACCTCTTCTCAATTTAAATTTAATGAGATAATAACAGATTGGTCATCTGCTTATCATGAGTCATGTGATTGACAAACAGTAAAGAATTCTACCTCAGAAACTGGTAAAAGTTCCACGGCTTCCTAAGGATGCACAGCAGAGTGTGGTGTCCTGCTAGCTTTGACATCTCACACCAGCCCTGCATGTGTCCACTGTCTGTTTCCACCTGACTTTGTCCTTCCTGCGCCCGAGTCCCAGTTTCCCCCTTTAGTTTGCTTTGCCAGTGTATGGTTAGCAAGTGTGCCACGAGCAACGGTTTGAAAACGGACTTGCTTGTCTGTCTCAGGGCCCTCCTCACTTCATTGCTGTAATCATGTGACCACCACACCTTCAGTAGGCTGGTGGAGTACAAAGCTGTACTGAGTCTGCCAAGGCTTGTGAGTGATGGCTGCCCTGCGTGAGTGACAATCCACTGGCAGCTGGACACATTATGGATGCCAACCCTGTCCAACAAAGTTTTCGACGGGTCAGATTTGTAGACTCGTGAGCTAGAACCACAGCTGCTGCATTCTTTTGAAACCGAATGGTTGTTTGTTATATTGCATTATTGTGAAATAGGTAACTGGGCCGGGGATGTTGGCACGAGCCTTTAATCTCAGCACTCAGAGGCAGAGGCAGGCAGATCTATGAGAATTCCAGGACAGCCTGGTCTACAAAGCAAGTTCCAGGACAGCCAGGGATACACAGTGAAATTCTGTCTTGAAAACAAACCAACAAAAAATAGCTAACTGATACATTGAGAGGAAAGATCACCTCAAGCCCATACATTCCTTACAAGGACATGGCATAGGGTCAAATGCAGTGGGTTCCTGCTGGAGTGTTCGAGGGTGGCTAAATGCGATACTCACTGAATAATCAGGGGTATTCTGGAAAGGTAATTTTGCAGCAAAATGGCTGTTTTTAATTGAGTTAGATGAATTAGAGGAACACTGGGGCAGTTTCAGATCCTGTGGAATTTCTTGATTCAGAATCCTAAGAGAGAACCCTCAACCAACTCATTTCCTACAAACTCATTAGCGTAACCATTTTCAGCACAGTGGCAGCAAATTAACATGGGCTGCCTTTCCACAGATGCAGTTGGCAACATGCTAGGGCATTATGAGCTACGGGTAGCTTAATGAAACTCAACAGGGGCACAGAATGTTGTGAGAAACAGTTCTGGGGATACTGTAGGGCTCTGGGAAGGTGTGATCCATTGAGATAGTTACACTTTTTGTCATGAGTTTTTCCTGTTACCATTCACTATTACTACAGTGAAGGGTCCATTTGTAATGCTCTTAAATTCAAAGGGGCCTCGTTCGATCCAGTGGAAAGTGTTCCTAAGGTTTCTTAAGTCTTTGTCAAGTTTTAAGGTCTTTGTCTCAAATGCACTGAAGCATAAGGAAAATAAATCGCGACCTCAAGTACAACTTACCTGGCTCTCCATTCCAGTGGGCATCTTATGTTCATTAACAATACTATGAATTCCCATAACCCTTAGAATATATACTTCGGTTTGTGCATTTCAATTTAAAAATGAGTAGTATATTATGAAGGGAAAAAGCAAATAGCAGATGTTACTGAGGAAAATAGAACACTTATGTGCTGCGTTAGGAACATAAGCCTGCAGATTCGGCGGAAACCAGCATGGTGGGTTCTCATAGATTTAAACACGGAATCGTCATGGATCCCACAATCCTATCTCTGAATTTATACTCCAAACTAGAAGCTTGAGCAGATATGTGAGCATCAATGGTCACAATAGCATGTTCACAACAGCCCAAGGGAGCGAGAGCCTAAGTGGGCAGCATTAAATGAACAGATGAGCACATGTAACAGCACTCAGGTACAGTGGGATCTGTAAGTCTCCTAAGGTATGAGAACATCCTCACACACCCAACAGCACAGCTGAATATTGAAGCCCTGCAAAGTGACAGAACCTAGGTACAAGGTGACAAATTCTTCAGGCACACAGACGAGTTCCACTGTTAGCAGCAATCAGTACAACTGGGGCTCTGAGACCTAGAGGAAGGGAGAAAGGGGGTGGGGGGCTATTTTAAGAAGTGTAGAGTTTCAGCTTGGAAGGTGGAGATTTTGCTAAAAATGGAGAGCACTGATGGGTTCCCAGCAATGTGAATGTGCTTGATACTCCTAAAAACCACATAAATGTTGATTTTTAGATTGGTCATATTTTACCAGAATTTTTTAAAGACAAAAGCTATTAATCACTAGCTTAAGTGGCATCAGATGCTTCCCTTGGTCACCCTGGAGACACTGTTGACTCACCCTGTGTGTAGATAACCCTTCTCTGCTGGAATAGCCAAGATGAGATGGTGCCGTAGTGAAAAGGGCATAGGTTACAAAGCCAGACACACAATTCTGAATCCCAAGCACATCTCTTAAGACTGCAGGTCAAGCTAATTAGCCTTTCCTTATCCTAAGTTTTCTCTTCAGTAAATAGCGATGATAATTTCTACCTAGAAAAGGATTTTGAAGCTATTAAACATCTTTGAGTTCAAAAAGGCCATTTCTTTTTCCCCAAGCCTTCTGATTTGCCTTCATTTGGTTTGCTAAATACCACTTAGGCTAACAACATTTTAAGGTGTAAGTTTCATCAAAGATCACGGACAGATCAAGGTCCACGTAGGTTGCAAAAGAGTCTAATTATATTTTTGAATCCATTTTTTTCCACCTTGCAATCTTAGCTCGTAGATATTACTTGTGGCACAATAGACTTTTATAAGCATGATACCACTATTCATCTATACGTGCTGCTTATGAAAATTCATTATTAATCAAAAGTACTTTGCAATTTGTTAATATAGAAAGTGTAAATGTGCATGTCTTAAATGACTAGTACTGGATAATTTACATTTGGGTAGCCCTACCATCCAGCGTAAATGAAATTAGTTAACACGTGTTGTATGTAGCAAGAACAAGCCCTGACTTCAAGAGAAGGTCAGATTAGCAATGCCCAGTGTGACTATGAGCCTGTGCTTACAGTACAAAGGCTCTGAAGAGACAGATTGCACTGTTGAAAAACTTGTCAGCAAAGCTGATTTTCTGCAGAGGATTGGATTAAGTTGTAGCAAATAAAAAATTAAGGATTTTTTCCCATGCAAAAGTAAAAAAAGCACCCATATTATGTGGGTATGAGCAATAAAACATACTCCTAAATCAACAGAAGCAACTGCTGTTTCATTTTGCTCGAGGGCTTGGCTTCTGTTTGTTCTTTGGTCATTCCTTTTGCTTGCATACAATGCACTGTGGAAATGACTAATGAGGACCATAGCCACCAACATGGACCAGAGGAGAACAATGCGAACAGATAAAGAGTTTCTTAATATCACAGAACCAGGACCAGGTATTATATCTAGATACCTTGGGAGAAAAAAATAATAAAAAATATTTAAGTGTCTTTGCTAAGAAGTATTATTTTTAATTCAAGGTTTTTATGTTTATGTGTTCCCTGATAGAAGCAATGACTAGCAGCCTTTGCTCAATTTGCTTCAAAGCAATATTGGGGAAAAATGAGCAAAATATTCAATGAGCAAAAAGTCTGTGCAAGTCCCCAGGGTAAGGACTAGCTGACAATGTAATGGATGTTTTCCATTTCCTCTTGTCTGGAGTTCTAGGTGGTTGCAGGCCATATATTACCCTCCTTTCTCTCCCACCGTTTCCACCCACATTAATGGAAGGCCCCACTGCAAACACAAGGCAATCTGCAGTCTTATGGAATGAGATCATTCTATCTGGCTTAAATGCTTCATTGCCCTTCTTCACACTCTCCAGACAGAGAGGCACGAACAGAAACTGTTTGAAGAGGAGAAGAATTAAGACCCCCCCCAAAGTGTCACTTTTCAGCAATCGCTTTAAAATAGATGCTTCAATAAATGGTTCCAAGTGGTGGCATTGATTTTGTTCCCATCATCCATCTCCTCTCCCTCTTCAACCTACTCTTCGCATGCAGGGAACATCTGCAGATTTAGAGGTGCCTGTTGGGGGGAAGAGTTGCTACTTCTTTTTCCAAGGTCTCCATTGAAAAATCTAGAGCTTGAAAAGCAAGTTTGTTTCAATTGGCAACGAAGTGAAGCTAGTGGGCGGTGAGCCTTCACCCAAACTCAACAAAGGCATCCCTCTGTTCAAGGATATTAAAGGCTGTTAAAAACTTGGGTGCCTTTTTTTAATCCTTCTTTCCAAAGTAGGGATTGAATATTGGGCCTCACAGCTCCCAGTCAGTCATTCACCTTACCACTGAGGATCATACCATGGTGCTCTAATTCCTTACAGACTGATCAGGTGCGATACCTGAAGGGCTCTTTGCTTCCTATGTCACTTTCATTTTTTCTTCTTCCTATGGGCTAATGTTTACATATCCATTAAACCATCATCCTAGGTGAGATTAGGAACCCTTACATATTCATAAAGTAATACCTTCAGTTCAGCCTTGCTGAATTATGTACATTTGGGGAGATAAAATTCAAATTTGAATCTACTGGCACTCATATACAGATTGATGAGTATTCTGCAGAGGTCTAGGCTAGTTAGACAAGAGGCATTTAACCTGTGTCTTTACTTTTGCTGGCTTTGCTGCCTTTTGTTTCACTGGGAGAATGAAAGCAATCAGATGAGATGTTCTGCAGCCTCCTGCACCACAGCTAACCCTCGTTGGCACTGCGATCCGTGCTCACCCCTTCTCCTCTCTCCTAGTCCCAGCAGTCCTTCCTCTTCATGTTGGATCCTTGTGTGGGTTGAATGATGCCCTCCCCTCTCCTGAAGCTTATGTTTCCAAGCCCTAAATCCAAGTTATTCAGATCATGATCTCATATCTAGAAACATGGTGTGTGCTGTTGTAATTAGTTATGTTAAAATCAGGTCACCACAGCCAGGTATAACTGGTCATGCACACCTGTGATCCCAGAACTTGGGAGGGTAAGGAAGAGAGATTGAGAGTTGCGGTCCAGTTTGGGTTGTATTAGTCCCTGCCAAAGATGGAGGGGGCAGATCAGAGTTGTGTAGGGTAAGCCATGATTCCACTGTGACTGATATCCTTATTAAAGGGGGAATTTTAAACAAAGGCTCACGTTTTTGAACATGGAAAACACACGTTTTTGAACATGGAAAACTCACGTTTTTGAACATGGAGAACTCATGTTTTTGAATGGGGAGAACACCTGTGGAGACTAGAACTATGCTACTAGAAGCCAAAGAACTACAAAAAGCAGAAAATTCTAGAACAGATCCTTCTATGATATCTGATGAGAGAGCATGGCCCTGTTAACTCATTCATTTCATGCCCCCCCAAAACTGTCAGACAATGCATTTCAATTGTGTAAGTTGCTTAGATTGTGAGACTTCTCTATGGCCATGCAAGCAAGTTTGCACACGCTCCCATCACTGTGTCCCTGAAAACACTGTGACAACTTTTCTTCTTCCAGTCCTCAATTGTGCTAGCACACAATCATATTGGAAGCCATCCCCAGCAATGCTCCATTTCTTTGCTCCTTTGTATAATAAAATTATTGGAAAACTTGTGCGTGATGATTGTCCCTTCTTTGTTTCCTCTGGTCTCTTTGGAAGTAAATTCAAGTAGGTTTCTATCCTCAGTGCCCTTGACCTCCACAGGACGAAATGCCATGCACCCACCTCGGTATGTGCATCATACCATCTGTCAACAGCATCCATTCAGATTTCATGACATGGTCTCCTTTCGTGGGTTCTTTTGCTGGTTCACTTCATCTGTCATTGTGTCCCACTTCTATGGGATGTCCTTACCACGTGAGTCCTTAAGATTCAGTCAACATGACTTGTCCATCATTCATTCTGTCGCCAAACCCTGATGTCCCCATCCCTGCTTCCTGAGCTCCCCAAGAAGAATTTGTCATGAATCTGTCATGGCCCTTGTGTTTGCAATTCCTTTTGCTACTGATGCTATCCAGAAAGCCCCACGTGATAAAACCCTTGCTCATTCTATGCTACCAGTCTTACTTTGTTTTTACTCTGTAAAGAAACACTGAAAGATTCCCAAAGCCAGGGAGTATTAGGGCCTATAACATGTACCATTAGGAAAGATCCTGGCATACAAGTATAAACTGAATGAATTGCTGGCTGCTCCACAGCTAAGCTGAGACAGACAACCAAGTACAATCTAATAGTACTGCACTTCTTTCAGCACTGTGCCTTCATCCCACAAAACTGCACACCTTGATGTGAACTTCTGCTTCCCTTTGTCCTATGATCCTGCTGAGTACCTTATGCAAATTTTCCTGATAATGTGCTTTGAGAAACTTGCTTGCTCGAAGTCTTAACAAATACATATTATGTTATTTTGAATGACTAAATGTGTAGTTAGGTTTTAGGTCTTAGATTCTTAATTTTGAAAAACAATCCTCATCCAACTTGATTTTTATATGGCCTTACTTTATAGCAGGTTTGTGTTAAGGCTTCACACTTTCCAAAATGTAATAACAAGATCTTATTGGGAAAGATTCAAGGAGCATAATGAAGCCTTGGTTAACTGAGCAAAGCATTAAAAGAAAAGATCTTGAGGCTGGAGTTTCAGTGGTTAAGCACACTCTTTGCTCTTGCAGAGGACCTGGGCTTGATTCTGAGCACCCACATGATGGTTCCTAACATCTGTAACTCCAGGTCCAGGAAAATCCAATGACTTCTGACCTCTCCACAAACAGACTTGCATGCAATATATTCACACTTAAAATAAAAACGGCAAATCTAATTTTAAAAAATAAAGGACCAACTTTCAAGGACTAGTTTGAAAACTGTTTCTATTTGAGCATGGGATCACAGAAGGCAAGTGTCTACATTTTTCTTTCTGTATTAATACATGGCCCGTGCCCTTCACATCTGGAAAGAGCCTTTCATCATGTGATAACTAAGTTCCACTGGGTCTTCATCCAAATCCCTTTACACATTACATCAGCATTTATTGAGCCTTTCCACTGAAATACTTCTGATATCAGGGAAGAGCAGCATTCATTCCCAAAGGTCCAGCGACGTAAACCAAAAGTCATCAGCAAAGTCAAGAGCACTTCATGTTCTATCATTAAAAAAACCCATGGCATTTTCTACCCCATGATCTTTTTTAAATGGTGGATTTTTTTGGTAGATTTGTATTAGGGATTGAACCCATGACTTACTATATATATATATATATACATATATATATACATATATATATATAAGCAAACTACCCTCCCACTGAGATACACTCAGCTCTACATCTAACCTCACTAAATTCATTCAGAAAGAATTAAAGTGAATATTTTAATCATGATAATGTCTGTTGTAAATAGTTTCTGGTGTTTTCAGTTGTTTACAAAAGAACACTAAAGGTAAGGCATGTGTGTATGCCTTTAAGAAAAATGTAGGGCCAAGCATCCATTGAAATCCACAATTTGGAGCTTATTACATAGTCTCTGGATAAGAACAAATTAGCTGTCCTTATTAGGCATAGCTCTGGCAACTATTGAACACAGCTCACTGCCTGCAGAGGCTGCTTTCTGATCAGAAGTCTGCTTTTGGCAGCCGATAACTTCCTGTCTGATCCAATCCTCATCTCTAATGGAATGATGCATCACTGTGTAATGGGTTCTGTTTTATTCATTTTGTTCTATTAAGCCTAGATCGATAATGCAACTAGCATCCCGAAGGCTCACATTCTACCTAACTCTCATTATGGTGCACCTATCCCAGCACAGGATTCAGTTTAATAATAATCAATGCCTAATAAGATTTTAATTACCTGTATTTCTAGAGCATCGTAACATAGTTTTGCTTTAATTAACTTACGGGTTGTCCAAGGCCTGTTCTCTAAGGAACAATCACTAAGACGAACCCAGAGGTAGGGTTTACAAATGAAGTCACGGGCCAAAGCATGTTGGAATAAATTGATGGATGGGATTTATGGTAACCCTCTGTGTGAGGAAGCAGCGCGAGGTGACATCAGAAAAGCAAGCAGTCAGACAATGAAGGAATGTCATATCTCACTTGGCCTTGAGTACCAGAACCGCAAACTTGGACTTCATTAAATAAAAGCAATAGTGCTGCCAAGGGGAGGCTATGGGATTCTTCTGATACAGAAAATGACATGATGGAAGAAGCAGGTTTTGAAAACCAAGTGGGGCACTGTGGAATCGTGTAGTTGGTAAGCACAGCTGAGGCTGTCAGTGTAGGCCAGGTAGAGGCAAGGAGGCATGCAGGGTAGAAATGAGTGTGGGTTTGCAAACTACTGCCTGCCTGAGGTTTCTTCTCTAGGATGAGGCTATGGTCTTATTCATGAAATCACAGCAGGGACTCGGAAAATAGAGATAGCTTGATCAGGAGAGTATGTCGAAGACTTAAATTCGGTCTTCAAAACCCACATAGAAAAGCTGGGCATATTGGTGTGCTTGGACTTCCAGCACTGGGGAAGTGGCGATAGGCAGATCCCTCAGGATCCATGGCTACCCAGTCTTGCTTACTAAGTTAGGTCCAGACCGGAGTGAAACTTTCTCTCAAAAAAGAGCAGATATAGATGGCATCTGTGGTTGTCATTTGATGTGCACATGGGTGTGCACACACTCACATGTGGACAACACACACACACACACCACAAAACAGCAGCTCACAGTCTGCAGGGCAGAAACACAGCCCTCCAGTGATATGTTACTGTTTCATATAAAGTCAGCGTCACAGGAAAAGCCACCGCAAGTGACCATTCAAAGTTGTGCAGTCCCCATGCTCACATCCTGAGTGAAGTAAATACACTTGTATTTACTTTTACAGAAACAGCCTTGGGGTAAGTGAATTCTCCTGGCTGCTGTGGAATGAATAGTAATACAGATCAGTTAGCTTGGGTTTCTCTGGGGATATTTTGTACTTCTCATTACAAGGTGAATGCCTTCCTTGTGCTCTAGACCAACTCTGGACTAATGGAGAATCAAGGTGAGCTATGGTCAGCTCTTTTTTTTCTCTGCCTCTGTTCTGAAAATAATGTCTGAGCTCCTGCCTCTCAAGTCAGGCTACAGCTCTTAGCTCAACATGTCTCTTCGCACATGCCAGGACATTGCTCGGTGCTGATGCCCACAGGCCCCCAGCAATCTTGCACTCGTTCTGACTCTTGGGGCCCCATGTCTAGCCCTAGGGGTGAGGTCCACCTGCAGCTTTCTCTCTCTGATGCTCCTCTGTCACTCGCAGCTCTCCAATCATTCTCAGCCTGCCACACAGGACGCACTCTCCGTACTGTGAAGCTCACAAAATATGAAAGCTTCCCCCACTGCCGATGTCTGCCTGCCTCGGGGTCTGGGTTTGGGGTGGTGTCTTCTCCCAGAGCACTGCCTGAGCTGTGCTACACGTTCAGCATGGTAGAGGGCAGGGTCTTTGACACCAGTAAAACGGAAGAGAAGCATGAGATGAAATACTGTGGTTTAACATATCCACAGCCTTCAGAGAGTGCTCCGAAAATAATCGGCATCTAGGGTTTAAATTATATCTTTGAGTTATTAGTTCGTCTTAGTTAACCATGGTATAGTGGCTTCCCAGGCTGTACCAAAGTGGGCTTAAGCACCCTTCCTTTATAGACATGTACACTGAGTTTTTCTAAGATAATGTGTTAATATCAACCCAATCAATAATCAACTGATTATAGGATATTCCGTTTGAAGCCCAATTCTTTTTAGAGAATAACTAAGGAATAGCTTTCCAAATAAATCATCTTGGGTTTAGGCCATAATAAATGTCCTCTGGAGTGTGGCCACCCCAACTAACATAGCTGGCATTGTCTCCAAGAAGCTCACCATGACTCATAGTGGTTATAGACTAAGGCAAAGAGTCTTATACTTTTCTAAATTACAGATATTAAGGATTGTTCCATGTCCTCCAGAATTTAGGAATACGGCTGACTGGTATTATTTATGAACTGCTAATAGCAGTTCTTAATGTCTTTGTGTTCACACAAGAATATTTTGCAGTCTCTCAAGACAATTCTATAAGACACAAAAGAGATTATGGGGGAGAGAATATGGAGAATGTGCAATCATATACATATGTGGAAATCTCACAATGACCTTATTTGTATAATAACTTAAATTTTTTCATAAACATAACATTTTTATAGATGCAAAATAATAATTTTTACGTGAATCCCAGAAATGAAGTCATCTGTAAATTTGATGGGTTTGCACTGTGCTTCCTGATAGAGCCTCAGAATCTTTCACCTCCCATCCTGGCAAGAAGTCATGGGCAGTAAGTGGAATCCTCACTGTCACCTAGAAAAATCAAATAAAATATCACCATTGGGGAATAAGTGCTTCTAATGAGTAGGAAGAATTATTTCATGTTGGTTTTGTGTGTATAATTTGGCACACAGAAGAGCACCAAAGCATCATACATTCTGGCAGGAATTAAGTACTAAGATAAAGTCTTGTGGCTGCTCTTGTCTGATGCAGTAGAAAATGTAGGTTATTTTGATAAATAAAGTTTGCCTGAAGATCAGAGAGTAAAACAGCCATCCTGGCCAGACTTCCAGGCCAGGCAGTGGTGACACACACCTTTAATCCCACTAGCCACACTAGTTTGCTATAGAAACCTAGTGGTAGTGGTGTATGCCTTTAATCCCAGCACTAGAGAGGAATGTATGATTGGAGGAGACGGATCTCAGACACAGACTCATTCTGAGGATTCCTGGGGGGCAGGATTGCCATTTCAACTGAGATTGAGGTAAGAGCCAGTGGGTGGCTGTTTTGCTTTTCTGACCTTCAGGTTGAGCCTTAGTATCTGTCACTGGGCTTTTATTAATTGTGCTACAGGGATGTTCACTTATTATTTGTGCTATTATATGAGATAGGAAAATGGGAAGTAAGTAGTAGGGCTATAAAGCACTCTAAACTCCCTGCCATCACAATAGAGCCCTGCTGGCACTGTCTCTGTGCTCTTTCTATTGCTTGTGACACTTTTTCCATGTTCCCCTTCCCGAGGAGTTTGATTATTCATGCCTGCAAGCATTCATTCATTCTCTCAATCAATCAATGTTTATTGTGTTCTAGGCACTACGCCAAGCCAGTATAGAAAGAAAAATAAGATCTGTTTTTTTCCAAGAGTCTTATCACTTGGTGCTTTTAATTGGTGGCAGAGATGTGTGCAAACAACTTTAAAATGTTAAAGCTTCAAGAATGAGGTGTTGGGGTGGCAGGAATAAGCACAACCACAAAGGTACAGACAATAGAAAGGTGATGCTGTCCCCCACCAAGGCATTATTGCTGGAGTGAATCAGTTCAACCTCCTGTCCATCTGTGGCCATTCTCCCAAGTCTAGGAAGAGCTTCTCCTTGGCCAGGTAAGCTAAGCGTCAGGAGCCCACCCTTTGGCCAAAGAAGGTGAG
The DNA here is from genome assembly GCA_001685095.1 of Ellobius talpinus. NCBI lineage: Eukaryota > Metazoa > Chordata > Mammalia > Rodentia > Cricetidae > Ellobius > Ellobius talpinus. Next base: position 20,220 of record LOJH01015668.1, on the reverse strand, counting down.
AGTGTCTTTGATTGATTAATGGATGGATTGATAGCTCCCCCAATAGAGCCTGAATAACCCAAAATTCTTTTACCTAAAGAAAAAAAAGAGAATTACCCCTGCAGAGACAAAGAAGAGCAAAAAGTAATGAAGATTTAAATACAGGAATCTCTGTACAATACAGCTTAGTGCCATGTGAAGCTTTTGAATATATTAAGTTTAGGAAGTTTTATTTATCAGTGCCTAATAGTTGAAATAAACCAGTAGAAAAGAAGCGGGGATGGAGACTGCTTGACCACCAGATGCTGCATTGTAGCTAGGAGCTAAGCTGTCATCCAAAGGTGAGTGTGAGCAAGACCAATATGCTGCATAGTTCAGAAAAACAGAAAAGATTGAGAGTGTTCCCATTGAAAGGAAGCTGTAAATGTTGGCATCAGTTTCTTTTCTTCTTATGACAAAATGCATGAAAAACAACTTAAGGAAGAGTTTGTTTTGGCTCACAGTTTGAGGGGATGCAGTCCCTCCTCAAGGAAGGCATCCACTGAGAGCATGAGGAGGCTTGTGTCACTGAATCCACAGTCAGGAGGTGAAGACAGTTGAATGCTAGCACTCGTCTGGGTTTTCCCCTCTTCCCTTCTTATTTATCAGTGACTCCAGACCATGGGATAGTACTGCCCATATTTGTGTGGTCTTCTCCTCTCAGATAGGCACTCTGGAAATGTCTCGAAGACCTACCCGTAGGAGTGTCTTCTTGGTGATTCTTAATCCAGTATAGCTGACAGTGATTGATGACCACCAGAGTCTGATGCAGGTATATTTGACCTGATTAACATACAGTATGTGTGAGTACCAAAATACCATTCTCTATTAGTATACATAATACATGTTTTATAAGTTTTTAAAGGTTTAAAAAAGAATAACAAAATAATATAAAAAATCTCATAAAATATTGAGTAAACTAGGCACAACAGATTTAATACTGTCTGATATCTGATTTTAGTTCAATAAAATGTAGACACAAGCAAAATTGATATATGTTATTTGTACATGGATGAGATGTACACTACCCACTGAGACAGTCACATCAATATATTTAAATTTGTTTTTTCTTGTCTACCCAATATAACTTGTCACCTCTATGGTGCTTCTACCTTGTGAATATACATGATCATCTTTATTTTTTTGCATTAATCTTTCATCTTTAAGGAATTCATATGATAATAAGTTGCAAATTTATAAGCAATTAAAGTTTAAATCTAATTTCACAAGCAAGGAACATGCTATGAAGCTAGAAGGGCCTGCACTGTTGTTCTGAACCACTGACAATAGGCTTAGTTTGCATGTTGTGCCCTTACAAGTCAGGGGGGGAAACCCTTTGCTCTAAATCCATCTCTGTCAGCCATATTGTTATGTTTAAGTCTCAGAATGAATCAGCGGCATGGGAAAACATTATTCTTATGGTCATCACCTCACAGTCTTGTGGTATTTTCAACAGCCTGTTATTTTTTTCTTCCAAGTTCCTAAAACAATATGTGCAACACATATGTACAAAAAGACTAGAACAATTTTAATGAATTCATTCACAAATCTGTACTGGGCTGCTGCAGGTAAGCCGTATTGAATAGGACCTGTGTGTTTCCCTTCTTCTTGGTTTGCAGGCAAGTAAGACAAACAGTTGTATAGATTTAAAAATAAGGAATGATGGGGCTCCAACATTTGAGAGCCAGTGAGCCGTGCTAGGAAGCAGCAGAAGCGCCTCACTAAACATGGGGAGTCAGAGAAGAAGGTCTAGAAGAAGGAGATGGATACTGAGGCCTGAAGATGATTAGCAGACAGGCTGAGCCAGGGTATTAACGCATCACAATGCCAGATGAAAACAATGGAAGATGCCAGAGAAAGACTGGCGGTTGAGCCCATTTTCAGTAACCCAAGTTCCATTATGCCCAAAGGATAGCAGGCAAAATGGAAAGTCCTGAGACAACCTTTCCCTTGAGATTTGATAAAACTGTACTCTTCTCATTTGCAATATACAGTTTCCTACTTAATTGCTGTATCAAGACCTTAACCTTTTTCACAGAAGAATATCCTGGTTTAATGGTGTCTGAAGGATGAGTCTGTTGGAGTGTAACTCCTCTTCACGTCAGTTTGGGCTTCTCCAAGCCAACAGCTTCTCATCTCTCATTGCTGGGAGCTTCTTGTCTAAGGAACCTGAAAGGGCAGAAGGCAAAGGTATGGGACAGTAAGTCAGTTAATAAATTATCTTGCCAACATGAAAAACAGCCTAAAAACAAGCCTTACCCAAGACACAGGGTACAGTTGTGTGCAGATTGACCTCACGGAAGCCCTTGCCTGTGGTTGGCTGATGAGTCACTTTCTGATACTGTGGTGGTTCACCTCATCTTACAGATCCTTAATAAATTTGGTTAGAAACAGAGCCCTGAGGCCACATAGAAGTTTACCCCACATCATGCTTGCCTAGATCAATACTCAGAGTGAAGGATATGTCCTAAACAGCCACTGTAAAATCATTTTTCTTCCTAGGACATTGATCTTCTTCCCACCCCCACAGTGCCAAATAGTGAGGATGTGATGGCTTTGTGATTCCTGTAACACTCCCTTGAGATCTGTGCTCCACGAGAGAGCTCACCTCAGAGAGCCAATTACCCAGGAAGCTGTGTGTGCAGCCACTTGGGAATGCCACTGAGAATGATAAAAGACATCTTCCCTTTGTGACAGGAAGCTGATGGTGTCTCTGTGAATATTTGGAATGAGTAGCTGCTTCACCTCACCCTTCAGGTGGATGACCATTGATAGCGGCAGATTGGGATATGTATTCCTGAAACAGACCAGCCTTTAAAGCTGTTGCGTAGCATCAGAATTCGGCTGGGTAGTTTGTTCCGGCTTTTGGGAGTGTCATTTACAATAGAATTACTATTTTTGCTCTCAGCTCTAGTGTCATCAGCTAATGGAAATTTTAGACATCTTGTATGACAAAACAGAAAAGAGTAATGGCCTTCTTAAGACATAATTTGATTTTGTGTGTGTATCGTGTTTATCCTGTTTCCAAGTTTGACCTGCTATCTTCCTCTGGATTGAGCTGGGATGAAGCTGTCCAGGGAGATTTATTCCTTGTCATTTCCAGCAAGCCTGTAGCCTTGGGTGGGCATGTTATTTTCTCCCTGGAGGAAGAACTGTAACAATGAAACTCATCAACAATGAAACCACAGCAATAAAAATACAAAAATAGACCATTTCTACGTATCTGACCGTTAAACCTAGAGCCACAACCTCTATTGGTCCAGACAGTGGAAGAGTTACTTAGTTCTTTCAAGGTTAAAGTTTGTTTTGGTAATTTCAATTTGACTCAAAGTTGTGATGCTTCTACAATAGAGACATATAATGGCCTGGGAAACAGAACCATTAGCCCACAGCCTTTTACTTGGATGTCCTTTAACACTGGTGATGCCTCTGTATCTCCATTGTCACAGGGGTACAGGAGTGGTCTGCCAGGATGACAAGGGTGTTGGTGGTGAGTCTCAGCCACAGAGGAAGCAGGGCTTCCTGTACAGGACAGCTAGAGGACTGGGGGCAGGGGTGGGACTGATTGGATCGGGTGAGGGAAAGAATGGGAAGACTAGAATCAGAAGTCAGCCCTGCGTACCGGAGAGGTCCAGATACCTGAGAGGCCGCGCCTGGAGATGCCTGCATCTGCAGAGCTCACTGCATCTGCAGCCCTGTCACATGGCCTAGCCTGTCTGTCCTCTACACTGATGCCAAAATGATCTTGGGAGAACGCCCACCTGATTGTCACTCACCTGGTCAGAATCAATTGTGGGTCCCTTACTGGGAGAGCTGTACCCAAGACCCAGGCTAGGAGGATAACTCAGTTGCTAAAGTGCTTGCCATGCAAGAAAAAGAGCCCGAGTTAGATGCCCAAGACCACCAATAAAAAGCAAAGCCTACAGTGAAAGCATGGACTGTGGTCTGGTGTGGCTGAGCATGCTGAAGACCCCAGCACTGGGCAGGAAGAGACAGGTCGATTCCTGGGCTCACTGGTTTGCCACGCTATCCCAATCAGCAGGTTCCAAACCATTGATAGACCTCACGTCAACAGACAAGATGGTTAGTGCCCAAGAAATGGTACAAAAGGTTGTCATCTGGCACACACACACACACACACACACACACACACACACACACACACAATCTGAAACCCATTTGGAGAGCCTTAGCTTTCTAGCCTAGATTCTGCTCTCCTTTCTAGACTGTTTGCTGCTGATCCCCAGGGAGTGTTCATTGATATTGACCCTTGGAACCTATTCAGCTTCTCCAAAAACAACATGTTCTTGCACAGCTGCCTATTTTTCCTTTGCCCACCAAGCCCTTCCTCCTTGAGACATCTTCTAGTGCATTCCTAATTACATTTCCTAAAATGGCTTGGTTGAAAAATGATCTCCCTTGATGATGCCTGCTACCTACCTCTTCAGAGCAGCCTTTGCCTTTCCCTTTCCCTTATTTGTACGTCTCTCTACTGCACCATAAACTTGGGTACAGAAACAGCAAGTACACATTGCATCTCGGTGTCTAGAAAGATGATTAATAAATACTTCAAAAGTGCTGAATAAAAGAATGAATGGTCTAATTTAGATCGCTTTTGCTGAAGTTTGAAATGATGGGAAATGAAATTTTACTTTTAAAATTTTGTTTTAATGTTTATAGATAACCTTAACATTTTGAGAAAAGATAGATATTTGGATAGATGCAAATATCAAGCTATAGAAGGAACTTAAAATTGGTTTAATTGCTTAATTACTTGTTATCCATTCAGGACATGGAGCAATTTTTCTGTGTTTAACAATATGGGAAGAAATATTTTTATATTTTTATTTTGACAAACTGATAATTGAACATGAACCAATTCTTGAATTTTGACATGATTTTTACTTTTAAAGTTGAACTTTACTGCGATCAAATTCTCAGGCTATAAAATAGGTTTGCATGCTGGTGAAGCCATTGTCATGTCCTAATACTAGTGCGTTCATTCCCATCACCTCCCAAGAAAGCTGTGCTCATTAACAACCACTCTTCATTGCCACCCTAAGCCCCAAATCAATCACTAATCTATTTCCTGTAGATTAGCTCATTTTGGACATTCCCATAAATAGACTCAGGGAGTGTGTGGTCATTTGGGTCTGAGTTCCTTCATTTGGTGTGGAGCTTTGAGATTACCGTGTAGTCATATGCTGGCACTCATTCCTTTAGGTGAGCATGCCACATTGTTTAACAATTAACCAGTTCACAGACATTTTATATTGATTCTCATTTTTGTCTGTGGACTTTGGAATCTGGTTCTCTGGTCACATCTGGCTTACATTTGAATTTCCACCTCTAAAAATTGTTTTGTTTTATAGTTAGCAAGCAGATGATTTTATGTTTAATTATAATAGTAAAGCAAGATTGTCATATAGCTGAAATGGCTCCTTCTATTAGTAAGTCTGAATTAAATTTGCTCTGGACATGGAGTCTGATTCCTTAACAATGTGAATCCACATAACCTTAGTTGGATGTTGCAAGAGATTGATTTTCTGATGCCAACTTGTCATTTACTGAACCTGGAATGCTGGAGGACTCTCCCTCAAAGTCTCTTGCTCTTGTGAATCTTGGCTGTGCAGAAAGGGACTTGAGTGAAACATCCTGGTGCCTGTGAACATAGGCCTGTCAAGTGCTGCCCAGGAGGGGCAGCCAGCTGATTGGATAATTACTGTTTCCCTCTCTCCTCAGAAGCAAATTGCTGTCATTATCAAGAGCCATCAAATAAATCAACTATCATCTTGGTATCTTTAGACCAGTTCTCTTGCGGGAGAAAAAGCACAATAAGATGCTTTCATTTCTCAAGAAAAGCCATTCTGCCTTGTCCTTGGGTCCCCACCTAGGCCTGCAACCTTCCTAGCACTTGGCACACCTGCAAGGATGGGCTGTCATCTGCGAGGCTTGAACGTTCCTGAGGAAAGTAACCAAGGCCATCATTTCAGGCAGTGCCCAATTTTAAACTTTGCTGGAACTTCTCACTGTTTACCCCACACACATGTGATCACTTTCTTTACTTTTTCCATCAAATATGTAACTACACACAGATTTAATTAAAATTACCAAAAGATGTCATTATTCCCCTAATTCAGAAGCTTGCAAAGCTTGCAGAGCCATCCTTTAAAGGTGTCTTTGGTGCGGTGTGTGATGGAAGACTGGCATTTTAATATCAGGGAGGCATCGCCGCTGCTGTTACAGCCTCTGGTTCTGAAACTGAGGACAACAGAATTTGTGAAAGTCTTCAGGCAGCTGGGTGCCTGTGTGTAGGAAATGTCCACAGCAGACCCTGAACTTTCTGCATTGACGAGCTTATTGTTGACTTGGTGCCATTTTCATAGGATAGGCTGATTCAGCTCCCCCAGGCTAAGAGGCATTTAATCTGCTTTCCTTTTGAATTAAGTGTTTACATAATTTGACATTTTAAAGCGTTGGCTTTGTCTTCCCCAGAGCTTGTCATTCCCTGACTTGAACCCTGGCATCAGGCATTGCTCTACATCTCAGATTCTAAGAGAATTTTTATTCTGCTCCGTTTGGGACCAAAGTACCAGTTGACTTGAATTCTCACTTAGCAGTTGGTGCTAAATTTGCTTCCAAAGAGAAACATTGTGCTGGGCATAGTGGTTCTTACTTTAGATCTCAAAACTTAAGAGACAGAGGCAGGTGAATCTCTATGAGTTCAAGGTCAGCTTGGGCTATGTAATGAGTTCCAAGCCAGCTAAGACTGCAGAGCAAGACCTTCTCTCTCTCTCTCTCTCTCTCTCTCTCTCTCTCTCTCTCTCTCTCTC
>LOJH01015667.1:3148-23297 GCA_001685095.1 Ellobius talpinus | reverse complement strand
ATTAGTTCTATCTACCTGTTCTCCATTGCTTCCTTCTTTTTTATGCTTTTTCTTCATTCTGCCTCTTTCCCTTTACTCTTTTCTCTTTCCCATAAGTTTATTCAAGTTCTTTCTCTCCATAGTGTGCGTGCGTGCATGTGTGCACGTGTGTGTGTGTGTGTGTGTGTGTTATCATCCTCCTTTGGCTCAAGGTCCTCTGCGTTCCCCTTCTTGACTAAGAACAAGGGTTATATGTATGAGCGGCTACAATGTACCTGGCGCAGAAGTGGTATATGATACTGTAACAAATAGCTGAGATCAATCAACTTATAATGAAGAAATATTTATTTAAGTTCATTGTTCCAGATATTTCAGTCCATGGTCAATTAGCCACATTGCTTTTGGGCCTGCGGTGAGGCAGCATGTCATGGTGGGAGTGTGTGGCAGAGGGAGCTGCTCACCTCATGGCAGGAGTAAAAGAGAGGGGGAGGAAAAAGAACAGACAGGTCCTGGTAGCCCCTCAGAGTCTTACCCCCAGGGAACTAACTTGCTCACACTAGGTTCCACCTAAGGTTCCATCCACTACCCTCTAGTAGAACAATGGACCAGATACCAACCTTCAACACATGGCCCTTGGAGGGGACATTCAAGATCCAAAGTAGAGCACTGAGTTTTAACAGTGTGCAAGTGTGTTGTTTCCATCAACCTGATGGCCTGTGGAGAGTTACCCTGTTTATGGATTGCCATACTCCATGCATGCACTGTGGCAATACAATATCACAAAAATATCTTTCACATTCAAAGAGATTGGAACTTAGGCTGGACCTCACAGCCAGAGTTAATGACACACCTTGAAGTAATTAAGATGTCAGACTGCTGTCCTACTGTATACTCAGCTGGTTAGTTTAACCTTCCCTTAAGGGAACAAAGTAACAACCAACCTTACTTGCCTTGGGTTTCCCCCAAGTAATCAACTTTTACAACCTAAGCTAATTCATTACTGTGAGTGAGCTTAAGTTATTTATTTTTCCATGCCCCTGACTCAGGATGATGCAGGTGTGTATTTTGTTATGATAATAAATGCTGGAAACAGGAAATAGGTTGAGAGCAACCTTATAAAACAAACATTTGTGTAAATGGTAAAAGCAACCTACAAATATTGTTTTATAGTGTGTATGTGTGTGTGTGTCACCTGGGCCAGTTGGGGTGAGTGTGGGGTCAGTAAGATTTCACCTCTCGTGTGATTCTGTTGATTTCTGTAAAGTATCCTTTCTTCCTTCCCCACATGATGCCTTTGTTAGGGACACACAGACACAGGAACAGATTCCTAAAACTGTTTTCAGGCAGGAACACATCAGACTTGTACAACAGCCAGGGGACGGTGGAAGACACAGGGAAGGGAAAGCAAAGAATTCAAATCTGGGCTCACTTGTGTAAATTACCCTAAGGGACAGTGAGTGCTTTTAATTTCTTTTCCTTAATGTGACTTTGATGCATTGTTGCCAATCCTGAGTTTATCACCACTGTGTCCAAATGAACACAATGCCGCTCTTAGCACTGATGAGGTATCTCAGGCACACCAGAAGTCACTGACCAGTGAGTGAGGACTGATGAACTGGAACCTGAGTTGAGCCCTTAGGAAATGAGTGCAGAGGCCAGCAGCTGGGCCTTGGGTGTTCCCTAAGGGTGTTCCTGCTAGCCACTCCCACTGTGTTCTCCACAAAGTAGAGCCTGGGGGCGCACATCACTTTATAGAGAGGGATGGGTGTCTCAGACACTTAACAATCCACTAAGACAGCACTGACTTCTGATCATGCTTGCTTTTTTCTCCTGCCAGCCATATCTCTGAGCCAGGTCAACTTAACTCGTGGGTGGAATTAAAAGTGCCTGGCTGCTGAGCGCCGTGAAGCACACTTGTATATGTTGCCCCTCCCATCTTCTTCCCAAAATGGAAAACCTTTTATGCAAAGACTCCTCTGCATCTAACGTAGAAGCAGAATTTGTTTTCCCTGGCTTGCTGCCTCTTTGAAGTGTCGGCTACTTAGCGGTGCAATTAACCACAAGCCTGCAGGAGTAGAGGCTCGGAGAATTTCATTTGAACAGGACAGGAGCTGGGCAGGAAGAGAACAAACACTTGGAAGACGATGAAAAGCCAAGCCTTGAGGAAAGGTGTCAGGGCTTTCTGGCTCGACAGGAGTGAGAGGGGCTGACCTGGCAAGCCTGGCGCTCTCTCAATGCTGTGAGCCCCAGAGGCTCTCTTTGACACAGGGCAATGACATCCACACTGCCTCTTCAATTTCCGTCTAGCTTGTGGTCTTGCCCTCATAACAGGGCCTGGCGTCTCTCAACTAGCTTCGCATCATTTCCTCCAGGCAGGAGGAAAGGCCACAGCTTAGGGGCCCCCAGGAACACCTGTTTGTCACTGGAGGAAACTCCACATGCCTCATTCTCTTTCTCCATCCTTCTCCAGGCCTGAGATCTGGCTGTACCCACATTGCTAGCTCCACACGGATCCTCTGCTCTGGCCACTTGGAACCAGTCACTCCACATACAGTGGCCTTCCATGTGTCTCTGCGGCTGTGTGTTCTGCTTCCTCCATCCTCCAACCTGCTGGATAATTCACGCTCAGATTCTAAACTGATTTCCATGACGTTTCTTTTGCAAAGCCTGTCTCAAGTTTCCTTCATGTCCCTGACTTAGGTCAGGCCTCTTCTTTCCCCCTTGGGGCCCCTTGCTTTCTCTGCTCTTTATCCTGTACCACACATACCTGTTCTCTGTCCACTGCCTCCACTGCGCCTTAAACCTGGGCACTCATTTCCTAGAGCAGGCTGTCATTTGGAAATACATTCCTTGACCAGCCTCCTTGTCCTAGGGCTGTCTTGCAATGCACCTCGATGTCCACAAGGGGCAGGCTCCCTCGTGGGGCCTCGTTCCACGGCTGTCTTGAATTCACTCCAGCAAGAATTCTCAGAAAGAAGCATGACTAAAACTGAGACTTTTTTCCTCATTGAAATAGAGCAGGGCTGCCGTTGTCAGAGGCTGTCACAGATACTGTTTGTCCATAATATGCAGAAACTATTTTTAAAATGGCACGCGCTACCACACTGAAAAGCACAGATGCTCACGTGGGACGGTCTCCCCTGCACCCACTTTAAATCCTGCTGTGCTCATTCACAAGTTTGGAAAGGTACAGGAAGAAAGATCGGGACAGATAATGATGCTAGTTGCAAGGGATCCACCACTGTGACCTGAATTCTGTGGCCTCTAAATGTCCACTATAGCCCTGGTCCTCAGGACTGTGCGTGCAGAGGATGAAGACCACAGGGCAGGACCCTAATACCTGGTAGATATTTTTTTTCTTGTGACCTTTTTATTGGGGTCTATCATAGGTTGTGACTGTCACCTAAGGTGTCTCCTGGTTTTATAAAACCTCCCTTCGAGCCGCCACACTTCTTCGGCAAGGCACGGAAACGCCTCTTCTCCGAGCTCTGTCTGCTTCCCGGTCTCACTTCTCTGTTGAATGTGTTATCTCTGGCCCGTGCATGGTGTGCCAAATGCCAGGAGCTGGGCCACAGCTGTCACAGTGAAAACTGAAATCGACAAAAATGACACGCACGCTGTTTCTTGGCATTCTCGGGAACTGGATGTGTTTTCTGCACTTCTGAGGAAGGGCGTGTGAGTCAGCCTGTGAGTGGCAAGCAAGACTTGGGTCTGCACCCTCGGCCTGCAAGTAAGGGCACTGGATGTCATGAATGCTAACACTGAGCTGCCTGGAGGATCGCCTAGAATGAACAGCCCCGGATCCCAGCCCCATCTCCAGACCTGTAGGGCCCACCAGGTGCCTTGACTCTGCCTGGGCTTCAGTAGCTCTGCCCCCATATGCCCCAGCCTCCAGCATTCATGGGCAGTCCTGTGGCAGAGCCAGGTACCAGGACACACGCCCTGGACTGGCCAGGGATGCAGACATGCAGGGCCTGTTGTTTCCTAGCTGTGTGGTCTTGGTAACCTACCCTTCTCCTCTTGGCTTCTACTCTCTCACGTAGAACACGAGAGTGACTGTGTTCATCTCACGGAGTTTTTCTGACTATTAAACTACTTTGTTTTCAATCACCTGACACTTAGCAATTCATAACCATGAGTCGGGCTGCAGGATTTGGCAGCCATTATAAGGAGCTAGATCATAAACCTTTTTAGTTCTGCAGCCCATGTAGGTGGCAGGGTACTAGTCTCATCGGTGGCTGTGGTGTAGAAGAGGCCCTAGATGTTACATAAAGCAGTAGCCTGGTTGTTGCTAATAAAACTTTATTTATGAAGGTCTAATTTCTAAGAGGATGTTTGCTCTGGCGACTGCATAGTTGAGAGGTGGGAAAGGGGGTAGAGAATGCAGAGTTGGCTATGTGATGTGGGGAAGGAAGGAAGCAGATGTTCCCATGTAGGGTTCAGAAGGGTTGGTACAGCCTCTTACGGCAGGCTCAGACACCACTTCGGGATTTACAGGAGCAGATATTCTGTGTTCCTCACATGTGCATAGCATTGCTGTACATGAGCATATGGGCACTGTGCTAAACTGAGCCCCCTCGTGAATCAGTGAAGGTGGGGCAACCAAGGAATCCATGCAGGTGTGGAAGGGATGTAGTAGATACTGATGATCTACTGATGGAGTTAGCAGATACTGAAATGTGTCCAAGGCTTCTTCTGCATAATCACAGATTCAGAGTTGCCCCCGACGGCCCCTTCTTGTCACTCAGACCACACAGAACTCTCCAGGCTGCTTCCTGTGCAGCCTTTGGAGGGCCTGGTGGCATCCCACTACCCCAGTTCCCTGCCCAGTGGAAGAGGCAGGAAGACTAGCCAGAGGGTGTGGCCATGGAGCACACTGCTCCCAGGGATTAGATAACCGGTGGTGATACAGCCTGACCTCCCCACCTCCCAGGATGAGTGCCTAAGTAGTCCCAGTCCTGTGCTGACAGACATGGTAGGACCATTACAGAGATTCCTCTCAAGGGGCTGATGCAGCAGAATGTGAGCTGGATACAGAAGACTCCTACCCTGCTTCACTAAGGTGTTCTGTCCCCAGTCAGCCAGAGCATCCACCCTTGACGATGTCTCATGACATGAAGTTGATCTTAATTGTTGCCCCATATACCAGCAGGGGCCAGTTTTTTTTTTGTGAGCCCAGGCTTAGGCACTTGGTGCCAAAAGTGGTCCTGAGAGGCAACAGGCAACGGGGCCACCCATTTCTTTGGTTGCTCCCGGGTCTGCTAGAAAAAAAGACCCCAGGCCAAGGTGATGAGGGCTCTGTGATTGGGAGACCATGGTGCCCTGTGGGTGGTCTAGAGGACAGGTAGGGGTGAGGTACTGGGACCCATGTAACAAGAAGCGATGGCACACCTGAGGACAGGGATGTCGTCTGGTAAATGGCTCTGGACACCATGCACAAAGAACTTGGGTGGTTCAGGGCCACTCAGACAACCTAAGCTGCTACTGAGAGTTCTCAAGTGAACATCTTCTCTAGGGCCTAGGGTTTGGCCATGACCACAGGTCTCCTGGGACTAGCCAGGAGGGGACTGATTTGATATCCTGATAGATGGCTTGCAGGCTTCTCTGAGGGGCTTGCTTTTCCTTTAGCAAGGGCCTTGGGGCTGTGGATGACTTTGCTTGGAAGTAATGCAGGTTTTCCATACAACAGTGGCTAAAACCAGTCTTCTGGGGTCTGAGTTGGGCAGCCTTCTAAAATATAAACATCACTGTCCTTTGGAGGCTATGGTTTACAGCAGGGCTGGACAGAAGCTGTGAAGGGACATGACCCTTCATATGAGACCAGTCTCTGAGATGCAGCCATGGCTCCCTGCTGATTCACTATGGGGTCTGGAGCCCAGCACTCTGCTTCCAACACTCCTCTGGTGTGGGAGTCCCATAGAGGTGGCTCTGCTCCATCTTGACATAAGGTCAGAGAGTTCAAGCCTATTATTATTCCTTCAAGGTCAAACAACAAGATGTTTTGACCTAAGGTGAAGCTACTGGATGTTTTGTTCCTCAATGTTTTGAACTTTTGTTTGCTCCTTGTATCATGATTTAAAAAGAAAGTCTTTTTGGTGTCCCCTTTGGCTTGGGGTATGAGAGGGCTGTGAACCATAAACTCGAGGCTGCAGTATTCACTGATGGTCCTCTAGACTCTATCCTATGTCTATTTCTTTTGTGTCTCAAACCAGGTTGGCCTCAAACTCACGGAGATTCGCCTGTCTTTGTCCCCTGAATGCTGGGATCAAAGGCGTGCACCACTATCGCCCAGTGTTGTTTTCTTTCTAAGCCTCAGTTTCTTCATCTGATCAATGGAGACTCTATAGTCTGGTTATTCCATCACTGTGAGTGATGGGATGCATCCAGCACAGCGCCCACCATGAGCAGGGGAACCTTCTTCATAACTGGTAGATGCCTTTGACCCACTGTTTAAAGGTGTAGCAGAGGGTGTAGAAAAGACTCCTTAGAGAGTTTCACATGGTTTTTGGATAGACTGTTACCCCACCTCATAGGCACTGTGGGTCATCACAGCTTCTGTGGTAGTTGGAGGGTATGTGCATGGGTGGGGACAGAAGGAGCACCTCACACTAGTAATGGTCTCCAAGGCCTTTATTGGGAAGGGGAAGAGCGTCTATAGTTGACTGATGGGTACTGGGCAAGGAATGTAACAGTCCCACGGGGAGAGGAATACAGAGGAGGAGAGCCAGTCAGGGTGTGGGAAGGGTCCTCTCCTCCCAAAAAGGCACTGATGGGTGAGCACCCTGGAGCAGGGGTGGGGGGAGTTATACACACAGGGTTGGCAGAACACAGGCGGTCTTGAAGCTAAATACAGCCAGTCAAAGGTGAACAGCATCCTTGAGGCCACAGCTGCCCAGGGCTCCTCCGGACAGGAAGGCAAGGCCCCCCAGAAGGCTGGCGGAGCTTCAGAGGAGCAGCCCAGCCTTTCCTCTTAGTGTTTTGTGCAATTAAAACGAAAACAAAATAAATATAACTTACACACTTCTTAAAGGGCACTAAAGTCTAGTCTGGGGAAAGCGGCTGAAGCAACTTTCGGAGCGTGCAAAGCAAGGCTGACCACCAAGAAACCTGGTGGCCCAAGAGCAGGAGGGCTCCGTGGACTCGCATCTGCACACTAGTGCATGTAGTCTCTCCTGTGTCCCAGCACCTGCGTAGCCAGGACTTTGGGAGTCTCCATCAGGAACATCAACATGGGTTATCAGACTGCTAGAGGTTCTGGGAAATTCCATCTGAGCTCTATCCATCCCAGTGGGGCAGGAAGGAAGGGGACAATGGTTTGGGAGATAAAGTTGGGTGCTAGCATGGTAAATACAGAAACCCAACGAAGCAAAACACCCTTGGTAACAGAATAACCCTAAAGATGCCTCTCTACATTCATTACCTTACGACATTCCCCAGCACAAAGCACTGTCCAGCACGGTCTTAAGCTCTTGCTGACCGGCAGCTAGTCACAGCACCTAAGCACGTTATTGTGACAGGTGACTCCTTAAAGTGCTTGGCCAGTTATGTTCTCTTACATACATTAAACTGGTCCCTGGGATTTTTGTTCATAGCACAGTTCGATTTAGCAAACATTTTTTTTTCTGAGATCAGGAGGGGAGTTGTGGCCAGGTTGTAGCTATCGACTCTTGGAATTAATGATGACCCTCCCCAGCACACAGTTGATTACAGGCCTCAGGGCCCCCTCAAGCCCCGTGGGGGAGTCCCAGAGCTTGCTACCCAGTTGCTACTTTCCTCCCCCACTGCAGGCTGCCTGTCTTCCCAATCACATGCTGGCACAAGGTCTGGGCTCGCCCATGGGGGTGTGTGTGGGGGTGACCTTTAGAAAGTCAGCCCACACAGGAGCTCACCACCATCTGAATAGGATCCAGGAAGTTTAAATGAGTTCCTTTTTTAAAATCTGTACTTATACATCCTTGCGGGTCCCACCTCCCGCCCCCACCAACTGTCACTCACCCACCAGCATGAAAGGGGAAACGCACGTGTCACATGGGCCAACAGTTCTTCTAGAAACCCCAGGGAACTAGGGTAGGCGGCCAAGGCGGCCACCCCTGCCCAAAGCTATCTTGCTAGGTGTGTACACGTTGGCCTACCCCATTTCCCAAACAGTGTCTGCTGACCTGGTACCCAGAAGAGCATCTGTCCATGTGATCCAGAGTTTCTCAGTAGAAGAGGAGGTGACAGGCCCAGCGGAGCAGAGGGTAGCTCCAAATGGCAACAGCTGGGTGTGTGGTCTTTGAAAAGTCACACAGTCTGTACAGTACACTCTTTTCAGTCAGCCAGGTCCCCCACTTCACAGTTGAAGTGGTGATTAAGAATGGTACCCCATGGCCCTTCAAGCAGCTCAGGATTCCAGGAAGGAGAAGGCTTGGCACAGCCGTGGACACCCCTGTGAGTCCTGGGAACTACCCACATGACGTGGAGAAACACTGGCCTAAGCCCTTCAAGCTGGAAGAACAAGCAGTTTCAAGGGAAATTTAGAAATCATTCCAGGAGCCCAAATCCTGCCTCCCTAAGGCCTGGTACTGCCTGAACTGTTAGACGTTTCCCCATGGAGGGACTCCAGGTACAGAAGCAGAAGTACCTGGCTACCAAGGATTTGGAGGGACAAGAGAGCAGTCTCCTCTCCCAGGTGTGGCAGGCTCTCAGGGCTGCTGCAGATCCCTGGAGGTAGGTATGGGCCTTGAGTAGTCTACCCCAGCTCTGGACCTATCCACAGCAGGGCAGATCTAGGGGCATCAAGCAGTGGCTCTAGGAGGTGACATTGTCCCTGGAAGCTCATCTTTGCAGAATGTCCCCTGTGAATTCACGGGCAGTGGTCCCAGATGGAAGCACAAAGGTCTTTAGAAACAGTCGGAAGCTGCTCCCCACACTCCCAGCTCCTAGCCTGGCCTGAATTCCAAGGTTTAACACCAGCAAGGTGGGGTCCTGGTTTAGCATCTCTAGAAAGGCCACACAGTGTTCTTGGAAGCTGGGGCCTCTCACTGGCGGATTCTTTGCTCATCAGCCACATGCAGGTTCCCCAGAGGTTGTGTTCCCAGCTCCCAGAAGTCAGGACTCTGGCCTGGCTTCAGGGCCCATGGTGGGAGGCACCAAAGGGGCTGTATAGACCGATGGCACCAGCCACCAGGGGGCAGCAGGGCTTTACAGGTAGCCAGTCTGGGCCTGAACTTTCTGGGGGTCTCCCAGAGGGAGGCTCAATCTCTCAAGTCCCCCAGCAGCCTCTTAGACCCATGCGGACCCTGAGTACAATGGGCTGTACAGGATGTGGGGGCCTTGCTTTGAGTAATTCTCTTCCAGAAGGTAGTTCTACTTAGAGAGAATTAGAAACACCACCTCCAGGCCCTTGTGTAGGAAGGAAAAAGAGACCTAGAGAATCTCTTTTCTTCTCCTAAGTGTCCTGTAGTACAGATGGGAGGCTTTGTTCTTAGATGGGCGCTCAGAGAGGAATGGAGACAGAGTCAGGGGAAGCAAGGGAGATGGGAGAGGCAGAGGTGGCAGGCAAGGTGGCTGTGGCCTCAGGTGAGGGGGCTACCCTGGGACATTTCTGTCAGGATGTCGATGAGGTTGTTCAGCCCTGAGAGGTAGCCATCCTCCCGGTTCCCCTCCTGCCAGGGGACGTCGTGCCGCAGGGTCTGGCCTTCTGGCAGAGGTGTGGTTTTCCCAAAGTCGATCATCCACACCTTGGCTTGCTCCTTCTTGTCATGAATGAAGAGGAGTGAGCTGCCAATGACCTGGAGGGAAGAAGGAGGGTGAGCAAGGGAGCAGGGAAGCAGGGCCAGGACCAGGGTGGCAGGATGGGTGGGAGAAGAGGTGGATGGAGGTGACAGGGCCAGGAGGAGGGAGGTGAGCAGAGCCTGGGGGAGTGGGGCTAGGATACACAGAAGGAGTACTTAGGTATTTGAGAGACTTAAGAAAACTCTGAGGCTATATGATCCTGAGGGAGGCTTGGATCAGCAATTTTGTTTCCTACTGGAACTGGGGGTGATGGTGAGGAGTGTCAATCAAGCAGGTGAGGCGTGCCTGTCACACTGAAGGTTCAGTACCCTACCTCATGGCACTTGAAGAAGGGAGAGACTTCCAGGGTTTCTCGAATGGCCTTCAGTCGGTCCCGGTAGGCGATCTGAGGACAGAGGGCATCACAGTTTCACATATTGTGTGTGTGTGTGTGTCTGTGTTTGGGGTGTGTGTGTGTGTGTTCGGGGTGTGTGTGTGTGGTATCAGATCTATTTAATGCATTAGAGTCACTGGATGACAGGCAGCAATGACCTTGTGTTCATCATTTACTCCAGCCTCACCTACCCCAGTTGAGCTCAGAATTACACTGTTCCCAGGAGACTATGTGCCCCTCAACCTCCTCCATGAGTGGGCAGCCCATCCCAGCACGTCAGCCATCAGAGTCAGAGCCCAGAACTGGTTGCCATGGTAACTTCCTGACCACAGAGTGCTGTGCCCCTGACTAAAGACAGGGCAAGGGGAGAGCCACTGTACGTCTACATGAGCCCCCTCCACAGAGCCTTACAGATCTTCTGGCGTGAGCAGTGGGGTGCCTAATCATTCCCGAGGGCTAACTCTGTGAGTCTCATCACCCAGAACTACAGAGTCACTAGGGAAGCCATTATCACAGGGTTCCAGCAGTGACACAGTCAGGCGGGACCAGTCAGCAGTGCCCTAGTGTCCCTAGCAACAGCAATCAACCCTTCTTGCAAATACAATTGGTGGCATGACTCTGAGGGTCTGAAATGATCGAAACAGATGCCCAGGAACGAGAGAGGACAGTCACTGCAGAAACCAGAGGACAGTCACTGCAGACCGGCTGTGTGCATTCCAGCCTTATAGGTCTGGGCCCAAAGGCAGCAGGAAGTACAGGGACTTTCTGTGTCAGGCCAACTCAGGTGTGACCCCTAGCTCTGTCTTTCTTTATCTGTGCCCTTGCCCTCCCAAGTCTCCTTGTCTTCCAAATGGAGACAAGAATGCCTGCTTGCTTGTCCTCACCAGAGGGCTTTCTGAGGGGATATGATGAACACTCAGTGCAATGCTCGGTCAGCAGCAGGTGCTAAGGAACTCCCTCCATGGTTGTTCCCTGACAGGGAAGGGCAGTGTGCCGGGACAGAGGGATTGACAGCTCAGGAGAATGAGTCAGTGGTCCCCAAGCTTCTCAGAGTGCCCATGAACTCTGGGAACAGCTGCATCAGCTTCATACAGAAGTCTGGGGCTAGGATTTTAACACCACTCCTAGCTTAGCTAGGTTGGAGAAGGGATGGTTCCCCCATCCCAAACCCTGACTCACCAGGATGTTCTGGTTTCCTTTAGTGAATTCTCTGAAGGCCTCGGTGACCTGCTCCCTTGTTTTGGTCTTCTTGAAGTCACGGTTCACGGAGCCATCTTCCTTCTGAGGAGGGAATCACCCAGAGGGAGTCAGTAGAGGCCCGTGACCTCTGTTCATGAGCATGACCTTCACGCTGCTCTGTGGAAGTGGTCAGGCATTCAGGGAAGGTACAGCAAGGCAGGTGCCACCAGACAATTGTCATCTGGCACAGGGGAGCCTGTCCTGGGCCCCAACAGAGGAGCTCACAGACCCTGGGCCACATGTTACTTAGGAAGCCTTGGTGGTATGAGGGTATCTGAGACACATTGGAGAAGCACGCTGTTCTAAGCAAGGGCAGCAGCAGTCCAAGGTAAACCACAACTCCTGCTCAGAAGCTTGCTCCCTGGACCAGTGCCTCACAGTGTGTCCCACTAGTGTGCCAGCAGCTATTTGGATGATCAGACTAAGTGTCACCCTATCATAGGCTTGTGTTTAAGTGACCCTCATTTAACAGTGACCTCAAGCATGAGAGCCATGATACGACAATTAAAAAAAAAAGTTTATTACACAGTGTTCTGCCTGCATTGTGCCTTTATGCCAGAAGAGGGCACCAGATCTCATTATAGATGGTTGTGAGCCACCCAGTGGTTGCTGGGAATGAAACTCAGGATCTTTGGAAGAGTAGCCAGCCAGTGCTCTCAACTTGTGAGCCATTTCTTTGGCATCAAGGTTGGAAATTTTTATGATATGGCAAACAGAAGCTGTAAAGTGTCTCGTGTGTGTGTGTGTGTGTGTGTGTGTGTGTGTGCATGTATACATACATTCTTGTGTACGTAAGTGCACTTGTTCACATTGGTTCTCTAGATTCCAGAAAGTTAGTTCGGGTCTTGCAATGCACTGCAGATCAAGGGGCACTGTGCAGATTCTCCCAAAGCCAAGGTCTAAGCCTGCATTGCATCCCTACGCCCTCATCCACCATCTTCACGTTCTGAGTCAGTGCTCCTTATGTTCAGACTGGCCTGGGCAAGCCAAGTATGAAGAGCTCTGTTCTTTTGAGACAAAGGGGGAGAAAAGGTGGGTCCAGCAGGAGCCCTGACAGTTGCACCCCTATCTGCCTCCAGCTGGAAACAGCTGACAGCTATAACTTTAGGGAGGCTTGCTGCAGGAAGACAGCAGGCAGCTGGGTCTGAGGGAATAGTGGAGAGGATGGAACCTCAGGGGAACCTTCCTCACAGGGCCTCCCTGCCAACCAAGACAAGGGAGGGCAGATGCCAGTGCAGGCAGTCGGCCTCTCCTTGCCAGTGGATGCTGTTGGCTGTGCCATGCCGCGGCCAGGAGAGGGCCGTGCCAGGGTGAGAGGTGCCAGGGTGTGCTGTTCAGACAGACCACAGATGGAGAGGACACGTGTATACAATTTGCATCCAGTCTGAGAGCTGGATACTGCCAGGAAGGAAGGCTGGCTTCTGAAGACAGGGAAGGACAAACGGCTTTCTCCGTCCCCAGCCAGTGAGACACTGGTGATCACAGGAACTCACATCTCCACACTCTGTGAGAGAAGGCTACAGGAACCTCCCTCATTTCAGTTACCTAACTCTGATTCCATGCTGGAGAGGGGGTCAGGCAGACCAAGCCTGGGCAGAGAAAGGGGGACCAGGGTCCTTGGAGGGATTGCCACCTGGTCTGAAGGGATGGCCACCTGGTCTGACAATGAGGAGTCTGTATTCCCTCTGTGTGCTCCTAGCTAGGTCTTGCAAATCTAATAGTTAGGGACATGGACTGGAACATAGGGACAAGGACAGTCTTCTGAACTGCTTTTCAGGGCACCCAAGAGGAAAGGATGGAAGAAGAGGTTTCTAAGGTGATCCCAGGTAGTCACACACCTCTCCTTGTTGGTACCTCACTGGCAGGGAGTCAACATCTTTCATGTGGCAGACATATAAGCTGGCTCCTATGCAGGGTTTTCTGTACAGTTCTAGAAATAAGCAACCCCTACCTGACGTGTGTGAGAGGTCCGATGGCCTTTCACAGTCAGTCCACCTGCAGCTTTGGCTGCAGAATGGGCCAGCACCCCTGAGGCTGGCTGTCCACGCTTAGGCCTGTATAGGTGAACCTTACAGATGCCAGCATCCCAAGGTCCTCATCGCTACTGAGAACTGAGAGGCCTCAGCATCCTCAGGCCACACCTCATAGGTCTCACCTTAATGCCCTCGATCCTAAAGCCTAGGGTAGCCGTGGAACTGATAGTCTCTCGCCACTGCATGTAACGTGGCTTGGTCACAGCTCGCTGGGCTTTCTCCTCCTCAGTGGGGGCCTCAGGGTCCACCTCAACCATCTTCTGGTACATGTCCTTCCGCAAGCTAGGCTTCTTCCGGGCCTTGGTGAGTTCTTCCTCCAGGTATGTCCTGCATGGGAGAAGAAGGGCATGAGTTCTGGGGCTGGGTTGCAGCTCCCCATAGCCATGGACTATCTCGGGAATGAAGACCCTGAGCTGGCTGCATCTGGTACCAGGACAATGGTCAAGATAGCAACATCTAAGACGAGGCATATTCAATGGGAAAGCCACACACATTGTTTGTTTGAGATGATTTGAGGAAGGCTGTCCCCAAGGTCCTCAGAGCACCTTGATGCTGGCACTGTGAAGACCTGATAAGCTCAGGAGCCCTCTCCAAGAGGTGTCGGGACAGTGCTCCGTTTGTGGTGAAGAGACAGAGGGCAGGGTTTCTCCTTGAAACTCTGGTGCACCCTGGCAACCTAGAAAGCATGTTTCTGTCCTTCTAACCTGTCTCTCTATACTCATGCAGCCCAGTCTCAGGCTGGTTTTTTTTTTCAGGGTTCTTCTAAGCACCAAGGGCAGCATAAAATGGGAGCAGCGATGACCTATGCTGGAGAGGAGCAGCAATGACCTATACTGGAGATGAGCAGAGATGACCTGTACTGGAGAGGAGCTGCAATGACCTATGCTGGAGAGGAGTAGCAATGACCTATACTGGAGAGGAGCAGCAATGACCTATACTGGAGAGGAGCAGCAATGACCTATACTGGAGAGGGAGCAGTAATGACCTATATTGGAGAGGAGCAGCAATGACCTATACTGGAGAGGGAGCAGTAATGACCTATACTGGAGAGGGAGCAGCAATGGCCTATACTGGAGAGGGAGCAGCAATGACCTATACTGGAGAGGAGCAGCAATGGCCTATACTGGAGAGGGAGCAGCAATGACCTATACTGGAGAGGAGCAGAGATGACCTATACTGGAGAGGAGCAGCAATGACCTATACTGGAGAGGAGCAGCGATGACCTATACTGGAGATGAGCAGAGATGACCTATACTGGAGAGGAGCAGCAATGACCTATACTGGAGAGGGAGCAGCAATGGCCTATGCTGGAGAGGAACAGCAATGACCTATACTGGAGAGGGCTGCTCAGGTCTCTGTAGCCCATCTGTGTCTCAGAGATAAATCTGCCACACCAGGTCACTAAGCCTCTGATACCTGGGAGACTACCAAGTATCATGAATTACCTCATTCGCTTCCCTTTGCCGTTCATGGAGTCTACAGGCTAAATGGGTGAGGACATAAGCTCCTGGGAGAAGTGACAGACAGAGACAGGCCAGGCTCAGAGCAGCTTGGAGGGGAGTCCTTGGTCTAAAACTCTGGGTACCAATCCTGGTCCCTGCACTACCCTCCCAAATTTCCACCACCACCTCCACCTAGAAACGTGACTCACTCCTGCCCTTTCCCCTAGTATAACCCTCCCAGCCGTGTGCATGCTGCCCAGGGCCCCATGAAGCAGCAGTCAGCAGTTAGCTGCAGGATGGGGAAGTGGGCCCCTTACGCCCTGCGTGGGTGTAAGCTGCCCTCAGAGGCACCCTCCCTTCTCTCCTGCCCACTCTTCTCCCCTGCCCCCCAGGCACTGTCCCAGTACCCCCCTCCACATCTTTTCCCAGAATGCCAGTCTGGGTCCCAGAACAGACAGACCCAAAATCTTCATCTTACAAAGAAGATGATTTCAGAAACCCTGCACCCATTGGTATTTACACCGAAATAAAATCCCCAATTCCCTGGGATACACGCATGTAAACGGGTCCTGGCTATTTGGGAAGATGGTAGGGTGTGCACATTAGCTCTGGTTGGGTCCTTGCATGTGTACACATCCCATGTACTCATGCATGCAACACACCACCATGAACACAGATACCAAGTTGTCAGTGGACCTGTGCATCGTGGGGGAGGAACTCAGGTCCTACACTCCTGAGGGTACAACACAGGCCTGCTGGGCAGGCAGTAGCCACACTTCTGCAAACAGGTTCTCAGTAGCACCTTAAACAGGAAGCAGACACCAAAGTTACAGCCATGTCCACACGGACCTTTCTCCAGAGCAGCCCCCGCAGCTTCAGTGAGGCAGAGTCGGTTGCTCCTCAGGCACAGAAGGGAGCTTGGAAGGGATGTTCCCAATGGATACTAGCTGGGTAATAGGTCTATTAGAGGACCCACTGGGGGCCTATCACTGCCCCGCTGCAGAGGAAATGCCTGAGCTCCATCCCTTGTAGGGGAGTGGAGACCTGCTCGCCAACTTCTGGAGCCTGGACACTAGATCTGGGGTCACAGAGACCTGTCCCCTGACGGCTGGAATCTGAGGCTGACTCAAGAGAAAGAAAGGGAGGTGGCAAGTCCATGGGAGACCAACAGGCATCAGGTCAAGGCGAGAGCAGCTTTTGCAGAGCTCAGGTGCTGGAAAGCAGCTGTAGGTCAGGATGACAGAAGACACAGCCACAGTGAATGGGAAGTTATCGATCAAGGATGCCTACGAGCAGTGTGAGTGCCTGTTCACTTGGAGCCAGATCTCAGGAACACCCGGTGTAAGATGCCTCCAGGGTCCAGTGAGTTCCCTCAGTGACACCACCTCTTACCCATCATGACTAAGCCCGGCTCTGTTGGTGGGTCTTCTCAACATTTTTGTAAACCTCTGCCTCATGCCCTCCTTGAGACTTGGTGTTTGACAAGAACCCGTGTCCCAGCCTCTTCCTACAGCAAGTACAGGCCATGCGCCGGTGACAACCACGGACCCCTCATCTCAGTACAGTCACAGAGGGCTATGTTTCTGTGCTACTGCGTTTGGGAGAAAGCCACAAGTTATGATCCAAAGAGGACTAGCCTGCCACTCCAGGGAGCTCTGTGGAGATTGGACCCCTGGCATGTCCAGGGAAGGCAGGCCACAGATGAGGTCCTGGTGTGCAGTTCATAGGCCTGGGAACACCTATACTACGCTACTATCTGGGAAGGTATCCCTGGAGACTCCTGCTCAACTGAGAGCATAGCCTCCCTTCCCAGGGTGGCTGGTGTGGGACGTGCTGGGACAGTATGACTGAGGCACCTAGTACTGTGCTCAGAGTACAGAGTGCACAGACCTTAGGGTCTGTGTATGGGGAAGGTAGGGCTAGGGTGAGCGCTGCTTCTAGGGAGACCTCCCCTTCCTTAACCCCCATAGGGTTAACTAAGCCTCTTTAGACAGAAGAGTTCTGAGGTACAAAGAGAGAGAAGCTAACAGGCTAGGAGACGAGGGAAGCCCGAGGGGATGGGTACCCTGCCCCTGGCAGTTCCCCAGGGAACAGTCAGCCACACAAGGTAGAAGGCCCAGGCAGTGCTTTCAGGTACAGCTGCACCTGTCTGGGCATCAGCAAGAGCACCCAGGGGGACCGTGCATGCGCCCACCTCCCTCTCCTGCAGGCATATTGAACTCTGGTCTTCCCATGTTGGAAGGAAGGGCAGGGCCTCTACTTTGAGTGGGCATATTTTAATGCATCGTGGAAAGAATTTTCTGGAGACAGAAATAAGATAGCCCGAGATCTGAGGCCATGTGTCGGCTACAGGGACATTCTGCTTTCTCCCTCACCCACCCTAGCTCCCTGGGGGGCAAGATATGCAGGGCTTCAGAATGTAGGAGGAGGTAGTCAGTGATGGGGATGAACTAACAGCAGGGCCTGTGTTTCTCCATGACCCCAGTCCTGCTCTGGGGACAAGGGAAATGGACACGTCTCAATCAGCTGGCAGGGACTGTTTTAGGACAGAAATTCTAGGAGGAACGAAAAGGGAGCTGTTGTTGGCCGAGCCTTCCTCCTCAATCTCTTCATTTAAGAAACAACATTTGATGGGCTGGGGAGACAGTTCAGTTGGTAAAGTGTTGGCCACCTGGGTAAAGTGTAGTGGCAAGCACTTGTCATCCTAGTGCTGGGCATGTGGAGACAGGTGGCTGCCTGGGACTAGAAGGCCACCCAGCCCACCTAATCAGAGAAGCCAAGGCCATGAGAGACGTCTTAAAAAGAAGACCGTTCCTGAGGAACAAGACCCGAGGTTGACCTCTAGCCTCCATATGTACACACACACA
This sequence comes from Ellobius talpinus, assembly GCA_001685095.1. Lineage (NCBI taxonomy): Eukaryota > Metazoa > Chordata > Mammalia > Rodentia > Cricetidae > Ellobius > Ellobius talpinus. The sequence continues at coordinate 5,587 of LOJH01015667.1, read as the reverse complement.
CACACACACACACACACACACACACTCATACGCACCCACCCACATGCTAAAAAATAGATCAAATCAGATACAGGCTTCAGCTCAGAGCTCAGGCCACTATCCAATGGAAATCAGTCTGCAGTGGAAATCAGGCTCTCTGGGGTGAACATGCAGTACTGGACACCTCAGAGGCTGATGGTGACGGCCTGGAGGTAGAGGTAGTGTCCACTTCTGCCTGAGTCTTTATGGTCTTTCAGGCTCTGGAGCTCTCTGGAGTCACTTCAGGCCCACCTGTCACCTACCACAGGGGCCTCTGCAGATCCCAGACTCCATCTATAACTGCACCCCAGTGGCAGTTCCTTTTCTTTTCTTTCTTTTCTTTTTTGAAGTTAGCATGTGCTACAAGCCAGCTCCGTGGTCCCTCTCCATTCCTGTCTCCACTGCAGTTCACTTACCAAGAGGTCATTGTCTTGCTTCCTCCCTGCTGGCTACCCACCCCACCTGACTAGTGCGCAGCTCCTTCTGCTCGGTGCTCCCTGAGAGGCTCAGCACCCAGCCAGGGCCCCGGTTTACCTTCTCCTGCTCACTAGAGAAGAGAAGCTCTTGGCAGAGCAGAGCCCTACACTGCCAGGCACGATGGGGAGGGGCATATGCAACAAGGAGCCTGGCTCACCTGATGCCCATCTTGCAGTCCATCACACAGGGTGAATCGAAGTCAGCCAGCAGGTCATCCATCTGGTTGTAGCGTTCCCCATCCTTCACCACGTCCCCATGGTAGGCCGGCACGAAGGGTCTCAGCACATCAGCCATCAGCCGGTCCAGGCAGCGCTGCTCAGACTCACAATGCTTCTTTAGGATGCAGCCATTGGCAGCTGCCTTGAAGCTCCCTGCAGAGCAAGTAGGAGGAGGGCCTCTAGCTTCAGTGGAAGTCAGGGATATCTGGGGACCCCCCCATCCCCACCTCTCATAACAACCCCTTGGGAGCTGCATCAGAACCGTCCCCCACCTATTCCAAGCTACAACACCGGCTAAGCCCAGGGTTGAAGGTGTGGCCATTTGTAGATAGTTCCTTAAGGCAAATGGCTTTGCGTCCTGGTCACCCACTCACTGACTGTAACCCTGGCTGCTCTATGTCTCCTCTGACTCCAGGCTCCTCATAACTGAAGATGTCAACAGAGCTGTGCATACTTCTACTCCTCAGTATTGCTGAGGAGTAGAAGCACCCCATCCCCACCTTAGCCCTACTTCTTTACCAAGCAGGTGTCCTCAAGTCTCAGGAGAAAAAACTCAGTGCCTGGACAGGGGACAGAGTGGGCCCAGGCAGTCTGGGCAGTGCTCCTTCAGGACCACACCCTCAGGGAATATTCACAAAGAGTGTCCATCTACGTCTTGTTCTCAGCCTGTGTTGGCCTGAAAAGAACCCGCAGGGCCGTGAAGTCATGAGGACTATAGAGTGGCTATGGAGGTGTCCCCAGAGGACAATACATGAAAAAGGGCTCCATATGGGTGCCTAGCTGACTCCGCCAGCACCTCGGTGACGATGGGGTGACGTAGCTGCAACTCCCACCAACTTAAGTTCCTTCCTATAGAGACTACATCTCCACTGATATTGTAGCCCTAAAGCATGGTGATGCGGGCATACCCAGCGGCTGCTCACTCAAGGGGTTTCGCTTTGCCTCTGTCCAGTATCACCAAGGGTAAACAAGCCACAAAGGATTGATCTGAAGCTGTGTTAGTGAGTGACTCTAGAAGCAGGCTTGAGAAACAAAGGAAGACTGGGAGGATTAGGGACAGGATGGGGAGATGGGTATATTCTTGGGGATGGAGTGGCAAGAACTTTGGAAAGATCAACTGTCCACAAGGCAATGTAAAGGCCACACCTTCTTCCAGGGTCTGTTCTAGGGCTGTCGTCTCCTGGAGCACCTGGCACCAGCCTCCCCACCTCCCACATCCACCAGGTACCTCCCTAGGGGAGCCGAGCCCACTACCTGCATGTCCTGCCAGCTGGATCCAGGGGTACTTCTTCTTGAAGGACATGACGAAGGGGGACCATTGCACCATATTCTTTATCTTCCTCCATGACTTGCTCTGAAAAGCAGCAAATAGAGAGCTCTGAGTGACAGACACAAGCATTGTGTTCCAATCAGAGAAATTCAGAGCAGGTAACTGGATGCCCATGGCCACTGGGCCTGAGGAGTCACACACACATCTCAGGCATAGGTGGGTTCCAAACACCTTGCTGGCTGTGTGGAAGGCACAGTCACAAGCAGCTTTGCCCAGTTTGCAAACAGGTTGAACAAGGAGCTCAAGGGATTTCTTAGCGGCTGTTCAGAGGTAGGTGAAGAAGACAAGCCAAGTGCTCCCAATTCAGGGCTCTTTAACCCAGACCCCTTCCTCAGCAGGGAACAATTAAACACACACACACACACACACACACACACACACACACACACACACACA
>LOJH01015666.1:0-23298 GCA_001685095.1 Ellobius talpinus | reverse complement strand
ACATATATACGCATATATTACATATACACACATATATACATATATATGTATATGAGTGTTTTGCCTGTATATGTACAGCATGTGTATGCACTGCCCAGACTAGCAAGTGCTCTTAGCCACCAAGCCATCTCTCCATCCCCTCATGATGTTAAAGAAATTATTACTCTGGTTTTGATATGGTCTTAGTGTGTCCCCAAGAGTTGATCCACTAATTCTTAATCCTCACTGTAAAATACTAAGAGAGCAGAAACTTGTTGGGTCTTTGGGAGACAGTTAAGATAAACCACAGAAGCCCCCGTGACTGACTTATGTGAAAGAGACTAGAAGAGACACATCCTCATGACTGCCAGGCCGTGCCATGTTTTCAGACTCCATCAACATCAAAATCACCACCAGATACAGCCCTTCAACCTTGGACCTCCAGAAAACTCCTTTTCTTTAAATAGCCTGGCTATAGCGGTTTGAATGGGAATGGTCCTCATAGGTTCATATATGTGAATGCTTGGTTTTCATTCAACACACTTCCTGAACACAACAGTCTTCATCTAGAATGTCCCCCAAAGGCTCCTGTATTGAAGCTGGGTTCTCAGAGTGGCCGTGAGGGAGGTGATGAGACCTTCAGGAAGTGGAGCTTAGTATGAGGTCCTTAAGTCACTGGGGCCGTGTGGCGAGATGATACTGAGGTCCTACTTGCTTCCTCTTTGCTTCCCAGTTTCTGACATAAACAGTTTGCTCCACGATGTGTTTCTTACCATTGCCATGACAACCAGGCACTGCCACCAGAAGCCCAAATGGAATTTCCTAATCCTAGACTGCAACTACCATAATCATGTATGCAGAAGAATCTTTTCCTCTTCTAAGTTAATCGTCTTGGGTATTTTATGATAGCAATACAAAGCTAACACAATGTATTACAGAGACTGACATACAGCATCCAGTCTACAGTTTCAACAGTTTTCTAGAGTGTCTATTAGTAGGGATTTGGGGGAAATTTCACTTTCTGGAAGGTGTAAAGAGATTGGAGGCCAAGAGACAGAGGCAGAGCCACCCGCGAGCTTACCTCCATGTTCTGGCCACTCTTGTAAAGCTGTGGCTCTCTCAGCAACATGTCCGCGGGAACATCTCTATCCAGCACCCCAGTCACAAGCTGGGGAAGCGACGAGAAGAGCAGATTAAAGAATATCAGATACCACTGGTCAATCACGGCAGAGGCGGAGAAGCCGCAGAAGAACTGGAACCAAAATAAGAGGCCTACAAACATCTGCAACAGAGGGAGGGGGCGGAAGGGCAGGTGATTGTTTTGCGGGTGGAAGGTCAGATGATTCTTTTGCGGGGAGGAAGGACGGGTAATTTGTTTTGAGGTCCAGCAAAGAGTCATCTGAAGGCCTCAAGATCTCTGCAGAGACTTTTCTTGATTGGGTGATTTCTTCTAAAAGACAGCCCAGCCGTAACCTCCGGCCTTGTGGGTGGCCAGGCCGTGATTTCCTCTAAAAGAGCCCAGCCCTACAGCCCTAACCTGCGGCCTTGTGGGTGGCCAGGCCGTGACTTCTTTTAAAAGAGCCCAGCCCTACAGCCCTAACCTCCGGCCTTGTGGGTGGCCAGGCCGTGATTTCTTCTAAAAGACAGCCCAGCCCTAACCTCCGGCCTTGTGGGTGGCCAGGCCGTGATTTCTTCTAAAAGACAGCCCAGCCCTAACCTCCGGCCTTGTGGGTGGTGTGCTCACCATCCTGTTCTGCCACAGTCTCCTGCTCTCAGGACACCAGCGGCAAGAATCTGAAGTCTCTGCAGCGGAAGAGCCAGAGATGGTCAATGGGAAAGGACTAAGGTGGGACTGGAGCTTAGGATGGCTTACATTTGAAGAGGAACTGTGGCTTCTTCCCTGGGGCCTTCCATTGTTCTATCTTCCCAAACATCCACCCTAGAATACATCTGGATGCCCATGCCCCCCCTTTTCTTTCTTTCTCTCTTTCTTTTCTTTGGGGGAGAGGAGTTGGGAGATGAGGTTTAACAATGTAGCCCAGGATAACCTTGAATTTATTATGGTCCTCCCATCTCCACCTTACCTTTGAAAAGGAACAGTGGACAATCATCAACAACTTCCAAAGAGGAAGACACACATGAGTACAAGAGCCAAGGCAAGAAAGGAGCAGCAGAAAGCTTCAACAACCTGCTCCGCAGGACTGAGAGTTAGCTAGGATGTCTTTGCCCTTCCACCAGCTGAGAGTATCATCAGCTGGAGCACGTTTCCCTAGGGAGTATGGCAGTCCGAGGCCTGAGGCTTAGATTGTGAATGTCTCCCAGAGGCCCCTGAGTTAAAGCTTAGTTCCCAGCTTATGGAGTTATTGGGAGGCAGTGGAAGCTGGAAGAGGAGGCGGCCAGTCAGAAAACATGAGGTCAGTGAGGGCATTTCCTTAAACAGAACATTGGTAACGCAAGTCTCTTTGCCTCTGAGAGCCATGAGGCAAGCAGTTTTTCCCCAACCATTGTGAGCTGCCTCACCGTAGACCCAAAGGAAACAGGGCCAACTGTCTATGAGTGAAACATCCAACACCGTGCACCAAAAAACCCAACCAACCAACCAAAACCAAAAACCAAACCCCAAACAAAAACTTTCCCCTTATAACTGATTTATTTCAGTTATTTCCCCAGAGGGACACAAAACTGACAAGCACACAATGTATTTTCACACTTATAGTAATTTGGCATAGATCATAGCATCCTCCCTACCTCAGTGTCCCCATCTATGGCCATACCAGTGAGAGCTACCCAGGGAGGGAGAGTGTGGGGAATTAAAGACTTCATGAGACCCCTGGAATATGGTGGCTATTGTCAGAGGCATACTTTCCCTAGCTAAATGTCTTCATTTCCTTCTTTGAGGCCCAAGCTCGAGGTGTTCTTAACATTTACAGAAAACTGAGGCTGGAGATGTGAAAGTGGTCATAGCACGGGTAACCCATTCAACTTGTTCAAACACAGATGAATCTTGCCCTAAGGTCCTGGGGGCCAGTCTTCAAAGGCCATGCCGTACAGTGGGTGAATGTTCCACTGAGCACAGTGAGGACCGGTTCTGGGTTCCAGAGCTATAGCTCTCCATGGCTCTTGAGAAAAGCTATGCCTCTAGCTTTTGACTTTACCTCTCTGAGCTTTGTTTTTTTGCCTTGAAAATGATTCTAAAGATCAGGGGGAAAAATGCTAGTTCGTGCGGGTGGAAGCGATGACTAAATCCCCCAGGCATTGTTTTAATCTATGACTTAAGTTTCCTAATAGACAATGTTCCCCCTCCACATCAGCCACTGACAGACTTGGGCTTTTCATTGATTTTCTCCCCTGCCTTCCTCCCACGGCTCACTCTTGCTCACCCACCATCGTGGGCTCAACCTTCTGAGTCATAGGAGAGCAAATGGAGTCACAGGGAGCAGGAAAAAAAATACTTAGATAATTGAGAGCCCCCCTCATAGTGCCGAAGAGCTTTATTCCCAAACCTCTGTTACTATAGAAACTGTTCTTCTCTGCTCTTTATTGGAAAGGCCAATTTGTTCTTCAAATTAATGACTCTCCTGTGAGGAGTGATTACCCTTGAACTGCTCACGTGGACGAATGCTTTTAACAAAGCCCTGCATCTTCCATGAAGAAAACCAGGCGGGCAGCTCTTTCCCCTCCCTGTGCTCTCCAACAAGGACAGGCTTAGCTTGCAGGCAGGGGAGGCTAGCCTCCCCTCAGGCTGCCACTTCAGACTCTTATGCCTCTCCAGTGTTAGGAAGCTTGGAGCATGTTGCTCTCGCTACCTTCTCAATTTGACAGGCTTGAACTGGGAATTACAGAGATTGGCGAGCTTAATTCGTAGTTCTGTTTTGGGGAATTAAAAAAATGTACCCCAAAGAAGTCAAACAGACAGGATCCTCAACTTATGATGCCTCAATGAGGATTTTTTCCAAGCTTAGGATGATAGTGTGAAAGCAATATGCGTTCTGCTAAACTTTGAATTTCAATTTGGATCTTTGCCTTAGCTTTATTCTCTTAGGGAATGCTGGATGGCAGCTTTGGGCCGAAGCTCCCAGCTAGCTGGTCACAAGGCAGCCATGCTCCAGTGGCCTATGTGCGAAGCTAAGATAATAATTAACCTAAGTGTACTACATGTATTTTTCACTTGTGATATTTTCAACCTGGGATGGGCCATTACAAGACCACGTAATCCCACTCTAAGTTGAGGAGCAACTACGCTGAAGACACTACTATGAAGGACTGAAGGAAATGAGGCTGCATTCCAGTCCAGCCTACTCCAAAGGGGTCATTCACTCCTGGGGAGGGAAGCTGGGAGCCTCTAGGTTCTGGATATCTGAGGCCTCACCATGTTGGCAATTCAATACTGGGTCATAGAGAAAGGAGAAAGACCTCCCAAGGGCAGAAACAGAACAATGGTTTTGGATGTGGTCCCAGGTGGAGCTCAATAGGAATTGATTTCCAAATCTGCTCAATTTGAGCATGTTCTGATTGGTTGAGAACATCTGCATTTGTTTGCTAGGAGACATTATAAAAATCAGGCAATCAAGGTGGTGGGAGAGGTTAGGAATGGGAAGGTATGTGTCAGCCTCCAGAATGAACCATTAAGAACACAAGAAAGAGCTGTACTGACATCAACTTAGAGTTAGCACGAAGGTTTCATATGGACTGAATAAAATTGAATTTATTTTATTCTTTTCCAGTAGAGCACAGGATATTCTTGACACTGGAGTTGCAGTAGAAGGTCATTTATCCCAGGAGGCTAGTTTGTCTGCTTGTCGGTTCCCTAAGCCTCAAACTGCTAGAGGCAGAGCCCAAACCAGTGGCCGCCCTCAGGAGAGTGTCTAGAAATCTTAGAAATGAGTCAGTGTTCTGTGGGCCGTTCTGCAGGCCCATGAAGTACAAAAATACTAAGACTAAACATGAGGCCCACGTGGGAGAGATCAGGAAGGGCCGGCTCTGTATTCAAAGCCCCTGAAGAGATACAGATGTTCACATCACATCTGGCCTAGGCATATTCACTTAAATGGAGTTACCAATTAAGCTTAGCTAGAAGAGTGTGTATCTTCCCTGAGCCCAGGAAAGTATGGAAGCCCTTCCCTCCTTTTTAAAACCAGGCTCAAGGCCTCGCTTGGGGATTTGTACAAGGGCTGGTCTGAGCATGCCTCTGATAGACATCATTCAATATCTGAACTATATAGCAAGATCAAGTGATTTTCTGATCGCAAGGCCACTGAACATACTTCTCCTTTAGCATTCCTTGCCTACAGGAGAGAAATCAGTGTCCCACTGTGGACACACCAGTGGAACGCTCCTAAGAAACACAAGGATACAGGTTGAGAACTAAAGAACAGAATCAGATGTCAGATAGCAACACGGTTTTAGCAAATATTGACTTGATCCCTTGCCACCTACAGGCCTTGTCATTGTGCTACTTTACAAAGTCATGTATGAACTTTCTTGTATTGCCTGTTGTTATCAGACCTTTCATCTTAAAAGATGCAGCTATTTTCATTTCCCGTGAGTTATTTTTCAGATATTATCAGGTACAAGGCCAGGTTATGATCACAGACATTCATGCAAACCCAAAAAGATAGAGTAGACATGAGACTCTGGTGGTCTGTTGACCTTATGCAGGATTCCATCTTACAAGTCTTTTGGGGGTAAGAATGGGGGTAGGGTTGTCACAGAAGCCTTCTATATCTTTCTTTCTCGACTGTGAGTCAGTTGTCATTGGTACAGAGCAAAAGTAGCTATTGTAAGCTTTTTAACTGAAAAATTCCAAAGACTCGTGCCAAATACCTACTGTGTTCTTGTAGAAGAAATATAGCACCATGTTGGCCAGTCTGGAGTAGCACCAGTGTCCATGGACGAGTAAGAGTCTCTCCAGGTATCGGAACCTTGGCACCGCAAAGTCGCTGGCCATCACAGCCTTGAAAAGGAAAATAATTCTCATCACTGCTGATGAAGAACAAAGGCAAGGCAAAGCCAACCTGGGGAGAAAAAAAGCCCAGCTTCAAACACGGTGCCAAGTGTGGGCCTGTGTCTCGTTAACTCCTTCAACTGAATAGGAACCCACTCGAGGAGCACGGTTGCTCAGGGATGCCACTTTCTAGAACCATTCAAGGCCTCAAACATTAGATATATGATTAGTGATTTTAAAAAGACTTCAATTTTTCTCTTCCAATATTTTTTTCCTATCAAGCCACAAAACATAGAGATGCACAGACTTTCTCCTACCTTTCTCCCATCCCCAGTGGCACTTATTTCTATACCGTACTCAGCTCAGTAGAGACGAGCTAAAGATGACCCACTGATGTTTATCAGAGGGACACCCAGACATTCTGGGAGTTGCATCTGAGACTGCGCTTCCAGATTAAACCGTCGTAACGCCGTGGTTTTTAAGGAACGACAAGAAAAACCGTCATTACATGTCTGACCCTCATGCACTTGGTTCTCACATATCTTCCTCTCCTCTGCGTGTGGGCAGGCCTACTCTCCACCCCTCTCTTCCTCTCCTGCGGTCTTTGTCACTCTTGAAATTGACAGGAAGTTTGTATTTGACTCTTCTCTGTCTTTTCACAATGCCCCACAACACCACACATATGGAGAAGTTCAAGGAACTTGACTGACTGAAAGGAAAAAGTCCATGGGAGATTTCTCAGAGTGGCCAGTTTTCTCTACTTCCCTTAAGGAAACGCTAATTAGCACAGTGCTTGTCAATCCCATATGCAAAGAACCCTGACCAAGAAACCATTGGTCTTCTGTGTTACAGACCTTGATGGTGAGAACCGGGAGGAGACTAAGCTGCTATCACTGCTCTCAGCCTTGAGGCAAGGACTCAGTGTCCCATCCATAAGACTTGTGACCAGAGACATGTGAGCAGTGATGGAAACAGCTGGGACCACAGGGCAGGTGGCGCTGAGCAAGCAAATTTCTAGGTAGGATGTGTCTGGCTATTTTTGTACAGACTTCAAGCTACATGCAATGGAGGATGTATTATGCAAGGTGGTCAGACCTGTTCTGATGCCCCTGAGCTTGTATGTTATTCCAGTGAGTGAGAGAATATTATCCTGATCTCTTCTTCTGCAGCACAGATGTGAGAAATCTAGGCTGAGTCCTCATGGATATGTCAGAATAGGTAGGAGGTCACCAGCCCAGCCACTGTTGGGCAGCCACCTCAGGCCAAGAGCTGGAAGAAACGGCAAAACTTCGGTGCTTCAGTAACTCAGCCTCCATGGACTCCACTGCTCCGTCATATAGTGGGACAGTCCCTGGAGCCAAGCTCCGGCAGAGGAGAGTACAGAGTGAACAGCTTCCACCACCCCGTCTCTAACGGGACAGCTGGGGAAGCAGCATAGGAACTCTACATAGGAACAGGCCCTGCGCCTGCACTGGATTTGGGTGGGTAGGAAAAGCAGTAGCCTGGAGAGACAGGTGAGCTTCTTCAGGAACTGTCAGCATTTAGAGGTGTTTCCAAGACAGCCCGAAAGTCTACACGGTGGCCTACTAATCTCTTTGATTTTCAGCTCTTGGCATCTAACCCAGAACCCTGTGTGTGCTAGGTAAGCACCCCACTTCTGAGTGATGTCCTGTGTTCCTTTTCAATGACTGCCGCCTTTGAGAGAGCTCCTAAGCTAACCCCGATGAGGACATGACTATGTCTAATGGCGTCTGCTTCTAAGTCTGTCCAGGCAATAGCGGAGTCTCATTGATTTTCTAAAGAATGAATCATGGGGTAAATGACTGAAGAGTCTAAAAGCACATGAAGCATTCGGTTCAGAAATGGATGTTCCATTAGGCATGTATCCGTGGGAACAGAATCTGCAGACTCAAACAACGGACGGTGGATGTCGGATAGTCAGTAAAAATATACTGAAAACGTAGAAATTGTTCTCTCTAAACAACACGTTACTACTATTTACATACTTTCTGTTGCATTGGGAAGAAGACATCATCTGGTGGTTATATAAAGCATACCGATGGGTGTGTGTAGGATTCATGCAAATACACCAGTTGACGTGGGAGACTGGTGGATTCCGGTGCTGACGCAGTTTCCCCTGGATACTGAGGGGCAACTGTACTATGCTTCCAGCAGGGACCCTACCATCCAACTGCTGTTTGATATCAAGCCAGCAAATGTATCTTCTTTGCACAGCCTAGCATACAGTGAGTGTTCCATAAATAGTCTCTGAGTGAATGAGTGATCCAACCAGTGCATAAATGGTGATTAACATTATGATTTAAAAAATCCACTAATAAATTCTTCCCTAAAGGCTTTACCAAAGTTTTTTAAAAAAATATGACTCAAGCTTGCTCAAGTGTTGTAAGTTATAGTGCTATATCCAGAAGCAGTATATTTAAATTAACTAGTGTTTTCAATTTCTGGAAAATTCAGAGCTGACACAAAGACAAATGAAAAGCCCAGACAGAACTTCCACGGGAGTCAGGGTGGCTACACTCCATCTTCAGAGTGATTTTAGGTCCCAACAGTGTCACTAGGCAACTTTTACAGAGCATAGCTACCATTGAGCAACAGTAAACAGTAAACATGGCATGAGACAGGGGAGGCAATGGCTCACCTTGCCTCTTGAAGTCAGAGTTTCCCCAAATATACTTCTGTTGACACAGGCTAAGGCGTTTGTGGCACGTGGCTTTGTTAACAGAATGACATTCTGCCTCAGCTTTTACTACTACTTGCTTAGCAGAAGGTGAGCACTGGCCCGTACTGGAGGCAAACCCTTCAGCTTCGTTAGAGCCCAGAGACAGGCTGGGACAATGTGCGCTCTGACAGGAGAAGAAGCCAATACAAAACAGTCCAACTGGTCTTTTACCTGCATGCCCTCCTGGCCTGAGATCCCCACGCCCACATCTGCCACCTGGATCATGCTGACATCATTTGCTCCATCACCTAAAAACAACACAGGCAGCAAGAATCATTGATTTTTAAGATGCAGAGACTCACATGGACACATTGAGCCTCTTGGGTCTCTGCTGGGCTGAGTTCTGTGAGAAAGACCAGGAAAAGGGCAGAAGAGGAAACTGAGGTGACCAATTGGAATCAGGCACAGTACAATGTGGAACCGCCAGCCATATCAGGCTGTCCCAGAAATCAACTGTCACCGAGCCACCATCTTATTCAGTGGGGTCTATACTATCAGGATTCACATAGAAAGAAAAGGCCTTTAATGTGGATGGTACATTCATCTTCATTGCTATTGTAGTGACTCAACCCCTCCAGCTGGGCCTCAGGACCTCTCCAATTCACAGTCACCTTAGCAATTTTCTTACTGAATCAAACGTGTTCTGTTCTGTTCAGCATTTATGCACACTGATTACCTCAGGAAATAAACCAATATGTGATTTTTGGGTCTTTGAGGCATAAATAGAAAATTCTATTGTACCATCGGGCTGTGGACTGATTAATGTGAAAACAAAAAGCCAGAGACCTTGACATCTTCGGGTTGTCAAAACACAAACACAGCCATTATAATTGGAGACAGTAGTAGCCCTGTTTGGAATTAGGTTCAGAGCAGCCCAAGGCATAGCAGACATCCCACGCTGTAAAAATAACAGATGTAGACATAGAAAAGTCAGAGCAACTCACATTGTGGCTATAGGTTATCCCTTTTATTTCTTCTTTGCCCCAGTACTGGAAATCAAACCTAGGGTTTATAAACACTACACAAATATTCTACCACTGACCTATCTCCCCAGCCCTGTTTTCACTTTTTATCTTGAGACAGGGCAGGATCTCATTAAGTTTGTTGTGATGACCTTAAACTTACTCTGTATCCCTAAGGCTGACCTTAAACTTGCAATCTTCTTGTCTCAACCTTCTCATTCACTGGATTCCCAAGTATGTCCCAGGTCTGTGATTTCACTGTCCTTTATTGGGTTAAACTCAATGGAAGATCAGTTAGTATTTGTTGAATTCAACTTTTGTGAAATAATGGCAATCTCTCCAGCATCCCATGATGCCCCCATTCAAAATGTATGATGCACAATGGGGCTCTGGAAGTCTAAACTCTGGGTTCCTAAGACTGGGGCATATGGTTCAAAAAAGATGACATGACATTCTAAGGGAGATTAGCGTCTCCCTTCCTGGAGGAAATGCCATCTTCCCTCAGCCTGGGTCAAGGGCAGCAGGGTGAACACTCTGCCCATGTCTCCTAAGCTTGTGTCCTCGTCCAACTGTGCACTGTCCCTCATGGGTACTACAGTCTCCATATGTCTTAGGGTTTGCAGACTATGGCTACCCAGGTCTCACACTTTACACTGGCTTCTTCCTAGCAGATGAAGTACCCATGGGCATAGTGGGTAAAACCCCAGACTTTCTGCAAATGGTACTGTAATTATAGGTGACTGACTAATTAGTAAAGATGCTATATCACTGAGCCAACTACTTCCCAGGAGCAGGTTATATTTTTAATTGGTGTTGTGAGAGTTACTGGCTTCCTGATTCTCACCAGGGGGTGGCTGAGCCTGTGCTGGAGACTATAGCCAACTCAGAAGTGGGAAGACAGGGTTCCCTAAGGATGTGTTAAGTGACTACCACCCTGTCATTGGGGAGGAATCTAGAATGTTCCCCAGCCAAGAGTGCCTGCAAAGAAAAATGAAGTTAGATACTGTCTTTAAAGGATGCAAAGCTGTGCTGTCTTGAACTGGATTCAGTTAATGAAACACTTGTCTCAGAACAGTCAGCAAGGTCAGAGGTCACTGAGGCTTCTGGTTGGTGCAGTCTGGGTCCCCCATCATCGTAAAGCCTTGACCCGAGGAGGCATGTGACAACTCAAAGCCCTCAAGCCCGTGAAAAGAGCCTCTGCTAAGTTAATAGAAGACCATCATTGTGGCTGGACTGTGTGAGGCGGGTGGGTGTCTAAGTTTTGTCTCCCAGGCCTTGGCCTACCCTCCAGTCTTTCTTCTTAAATTAGCAGTTGCTGGTCTTATAATAGTACCTATATCTGCTGCCATATCTTGTGGCTTATTGATAGATGCTTTATGTCTGGAATTCTCTACTTTACCACAGTGGGTATAACACTGTAAGTGGAAACAGGTGACCGAGGCTTCGATTGTTTCGTAGTATTAGATGGAAGAGGATCAGAAATTCAGGTCACATGGAAAGGGTTTAGTTGAAGAAGAAAGCTGAAGGATCAGGCCTAGATACTTGCCTATGGCCAGGGTCATGGCCTTGAGCTTGCTTCTCACCAGCTTTATCACCATGCTCTTCTGCAAAGGCGTTGACCGGCAGCAGAGGACAGAGCGGCACTGCTTGGCCAGGAAGAGAAATTTGTCCTCTAGACTTTTTTCAAGGGCGTAGGCCAGACTTCTGCCATCAATCACAAGGCTTGGGCTGGGGCTGGAGCTGGCGGACGTGCAGGTTGGGTTGAAAGAGAACCCCACGCTCACGTTCATTTCAGTATGCTCGGGGGTGCTTTGGGAGATTCTGGACTGCACGTAGTGGAGGTATTGGTCCAGAAGGGCTGCACAGGCTTCCTGAAATTGACAAGCAATGTATTTCAGTAATGTCACCGACCCTGGTTATCTGCCTCAACACTCCAAGCTGATTTCCTTCTAGGGCACTTGGCTGTCGTGAATGGCTCTCTAGACCTCCAGAAAAGGAAGTTCAGCTAGAGAGGACGCCTTCCTCCACAGGAGAGAAAGAACTTAGCTTCCACTAGATTGTACTTTATCACCCATGCAGCTGTGCTGAAGTTGAAATGGAGGATGCTCATCCTCATAGGTGTGGCTGCATTACTGCGCAACCTCACATGGTCAGGTTGAAGGCTCAACCTGTGTGTCTGTACCATTCTCTGGGGCCTTTACCTAAACCTTGCTGTCTCATACTGATCCATCAATGGTGGGACAAAAATCTCTTCCAAAGCCTTTGCTGGATCAGCCCATAAAGAAATACAATCTTTAGTGTTCTCTCTAAATTCTCCATTTCCACTTGGGAAAGAAAAAAAAATCCAGTTACTATGGCTCTTCATTATCCATGCCCTTCCCAAACTGGATGTGAGTTGCAGAAAGGACACCCTGGATAGTAATAAGTAACAGACTTCTGGGGCAGGAGCTGGAGACCAAAGAGGGAGCTCATTAGTGGGAACAAAGACTCAAGGAGAAGTCTGAAAGGCTCCCGTCCTCCTGATACAGACCATGCCCTGGCCTAGAGCCTAGTTCCTTGCAGTATCCTGTGGACCTTCAGCTGTGGCCAGTCAATACTCACTGAAGCCTGTTACATCCAGGAAACTACTGAATCTGAGAAGAGATGGTCAGTGCCCCTAGGAAGACTTGGAAGGATCACAAGACCCTGGACATGAGCACTGCCAGTCACAGATGGGAGCATACAGACTTGTGACTGCAGATAGACACCATTGCTAGAGCTGGGGAAGACTTAAAATGTGGATGTAGAAACCCCAGGAAGTACCTGATCCTATTACAAAACACTGACACAGCTAGTTCTTGGTGAGAAGAAGCAGGCTTACCCGCTCCAGCCTCTCCCCTAATGTTGCATCTGGCCAGGTGCACAGAGCAGCTAACCATGAAATCAGAAAGAAAACAGGAGCATTCGGATAGGGAAAGGAGTTTATCATAAGGGTGACAATTATTCCATTTTTACCCCGGAAGCCTCTGGCATGGCCCAAGGTCTCAAAGAATTAAAAGTGGATGCCAGAGACCTGGAACTCTGGAAGAAACCCCAGACTCTGGCTGTAGGAGGGAGGAAGGGCACACTGAATGCCCAGACAAGATGCAGGGAATCTCTGCTTTTTTGTTTTGTTTTGTTTTCCTGGTTTCTCCTAGTCCCCATCACATGGGGTTTGTATGATGGCAGCAAAGAGGGCCATCTAGGGATAAAGATTCGGAGGAGGAAGTGGCACCTGCCTCTTGTCTCAGGTACTGTGCTGTAAAGATGGCGGTGTAAAGGTTGCCCTTTTTCTCTGTCCTGCCAGCACCGGGCTCACATGCAGAAGGAGGTGGAGGAAAACAGGAAGTAGACAGGAGTAACATACACTCTGGCCTTCTTACCAGAGGACAGAAAAGGGAACTCTTGGGAAACTGAAAGTACTAGAAAGATGGTCAAAGAGAGATACTTTAGCTGGCTCTCAAATGGTATTTATGAATTTGTGGGTTCACTATATGATGTGCACACACGGGCATAATCCTGAGGGTACAGCAACCCTTGAGAAGGACACTCTGGCACAGCCACCACCCCGGCTCCAAACTGATCTCCAAAGAGCAATATGTACATTCAAAGCCAACACGAGAAGCAGACAAAGGCTGAGCAAACCACACATTCAGAGGCTGAGCAGAGCCTGAACTCCAAATCCAACGTGGTAGATAAATATCCTGCTTCCAGAACTCCATACTCCAGAGAACTGAATTAAAAAAAAAGGTGAGAGTCATGACATACTACCCATAATGCAGATGACAAAGGCTCACAGTGTCTGAAGAACCAGGAAATCTCAGCTCTTGGGAAACATACATGAGCAGAAGGTGACTTTGACTTGACACTGGAATAATCTAACAGGGACATTAAAGCAGCCATCATAGAAAAGTTACGAGCAAGCATTAGCCTTCTGGAAATCAGTAGCAAAACAGTTCTCAGAGAAAGACTGTGAACAGTACACAGGAAGAGTATAGAGAGATGCGAATGCAACCCTAAATACTTTACATAGCATCTTCATCCTCCAGGAGGAGGACAGTAGCACCACACTCCTTAAGTGGGACTTATTTCCAAAGAGTTAAGTATAGAAAAGGGTGGGATGAAAGGCTGTATTCCTTGTAAGACGGACAGAAGTGGCAAACACCAGGTCCTCAGCCACATGATGGCATGACTCCACAGTGCCATGACATGATGATACCTCATGCCCTCCATACAAAATTCCTGGCTTCACTCTAGTTCTAACTGCAACGTTGGGTGGATTTCAAGATCACAACAGTTTAGAAGCAATTTCATCAGCCCTCTTAAAATACCAAGGACGTGAAGGACAAAGATAGTCTGCGAGACTCTCAGAGCCAGGACCGTTCAAGTGAGCTTTGACCAACAGATGCCATGTGAAATCCTAGAACAGGATGGCAGATGCCAGGTAAGACAATCTAATACAGAAAGAGCTTCAGTTAGAGCAGGTGTTGATATTGGTGGGTATAACAAATGCTCTATGCGCCCCTAAGATGGTTATGATATGGGAGTGCTCCAAAGACTTTTCCAAACATTTCTGCAAATAGAAACCATTCCATATATGGAGTTTCTTTTCCAAAATCAGCACTATTCAGATTTCAGAGTAAAGAGACAATAACAGATAAAAATTCAATGAGCTTTAAACACAAACACACCATGCTTAAACTGCTTAAGACAAATGGCCAAAAAAAAATCTCAACAGCAGCCACTCAGAAGCAATCATTGGTCATTAGTCAGTAGGGGCTCAAGGACTGCACTGGTTTCATGAGAAACTACGTGTCTGGACATAGACTATGCTTAGGGAGCTGAAAGAAAGTAATTGCCATCTCAGTCTTCCACCCTCAGTGAAGACATGGTTCCAGAATGAAACATAGTTAAGATGTTTCCCGAGGAAAAAGACAGGATTTGTTGTTAGTGAACCTCCCCTAACACAACCACTTCTGATATAAGGGATGTAATGAGTCAAGGGAATTCAGGAGGAAGTCCTGTCTCCTGACCCTGAAGACAACAAAACTGAACCATCCTGTTTATCAACTGAAGGGTACTTTGGAGAAAAAACCAGCTGATCCAACCCAATGTGATATCAATATTCCTTTGGTTATTGAAAAGTTAACAAGTTGGATGAGTTGAAATATTATTTAACCAGAAATATTATTTAATCAAAATGGAATCAAACCAGGAATCAGTAACAGGGGACAAGACAACCTCCCAATATTTGGAAACGAAACAAAACACTTTGAAATAATCCACAGACCTGAAAGCAAACATAGGAAATGCTTATAAAAATATCTTGAGCTGTATGTAGCTAAAATTTCAAAATTGTGAGGTGCAGATATTTTGTGTACATTAGAAAAGAAAAAAATGTTTGGGAACAGCAATAAAAGCAAGTCAGAGGAGGAGATGAAAGATGAGAAGAAGAAGAAGAAGGAGGAGGAGGAGGAGGAGGAGGAGAAGAATCCAGACCCATCATCAATAAAAGTGAAAATAACCCAACAGAGAAAATGAATCAAGGCAGCCCAAACCTTGATTTTGAAGACTCGGTATAATTGATAGACTGGCTCAAAAGTAATCTACGAACAGACACAAAAACACCAATGTCATAAATAAGAGAGTGAGTGTCACTGAAGTCCCACCAACATCAAGACAGCAAGGAGAACACATGGCTCTCAGGGGCAGGGTCCCAAGGTCTGGGCAGCTGATGACCTGGATGTGGAACACAGAAGGAATCCACGATTACTCAAAGAGGCCTTTATGACCTTGAGCTCCTAAGGAAGGTGGGGGGGCAGATCTATTTAAAGGGAGTCTTGGGCATCACCAAAATCCTTGTAGATAGCTTGAAGAGATTTCAAGTGGAGCTCATGGGAGGACCCAGATCCTAGATCAGGGAGGTGCCAGGAGTAGACACCCCTTGCAGTCTTGAGGATTTAACAAAATAAATATGAGTGGACAAAAGGAGTGCCCAGAGGCAGCTGATGAAACCAGAGGAGTTCGTGCTAAGGAGATCACTGCCTTGGCTCCCCATCCTAGACATGTAGGACCTCATGAAAACAAAAATCCATGATATGAAAAAGATGAACTCCACACTAATAAAACCCAAATGTACATTCCTTTGGTATTAAGAAATCCCAGATCCAGCCTCTCCACCCAGAAGCCATCCTTTTCCAGGGTCTAGCCTGGTAAGTATAGTCTTCTCCCTTCATCAAGGGAACTTCTCTTCACTACAGCCAGAGACCATTACATATAATAAATGCAGCTAATCAAAATGCAGAGCTATGAAGCCCAGTCTCAATGGATACATTTTAAAATACAACTCTGGAACCTAAGGGTTGGGGAACATAGGGAAAAGGGGGCAAACCAATCATAAGAGCCGGAGGAACAGGGGGTTTGCTGTGAGATTGTTTCTCCTAGAAATATCAGAAGCACAAAGTTCTATCAACAGGACTGCCTAAACATGAGCTCCAAAGGACTGCAAAAGACAAGTTAACATGGATGGGGAAAAGCCCAGAAGACCTCATCCTAAAAATTGACTACCAACAATTGAGTAATGCTGAGAATGGGAGAAACATGAATGTAACAACAATTAGTGAAAAAAGAAGCCATAAATTTGAAAGAGAGCAAGGATGGGGGCAAACAAGAGGGTTTGGAGGGAGGAAAAGGAAGAAAGAAAAGATATAGTATTATAATCTCAAAATATACAATATTAAAAAAAATCCCAGAAAAGTTCACATCTCACAGGACAATGATAAGAATGTCCCAAGTCTCAGAAACAGGACACATGCTCAGAGGGATGCAGGGTAAACATCCTCCTCACTGTGGCCACTAGAGGTGGGAGCCTCATGGCCTTCCTACAGAGCTCTATCTTGGGAGCCTAGAGGACATGCGGCCACCTTGGGACAAGGCACAGCCTCTCTGGAAGCTGCATACCTGAGAATCAGCATTCAATGTGATGACTTCCTCATCATGGTCCAGCAGCTTGCAGGCATAGGCAATGTTAATGGCTGTTTCTTGTTTGTCACCCGTGAGAACCCATATCTGCAGGCCAGCCTGTCGTAATTTAGCGATGGTTTCAGGAACGCCGTCCTGAAGGCGGTCTTCTATCCCAGTGGCACCTGGTTAAATGTATGACATTTCACAATGTATGACCTCTTCACAGTTCCTGGGGGTATAAATGCCGTGTACCAAACATACCAAAGACAGATGTGGCCCTACCAAATACCTAAGACTTTTTGGGGCTCACTCGCCAGGTGACACAAAATGGCAAAAAGTCCCTCTGGAAGCAAGCTAAAATGAGTCATCGTTTCAGGACTGTTTTGGACACTTATCATAGCTGCTGCCGTGACTCAGTCAAGAATCTATGTAGGAGGAGCGAGTGCGGGTCACCAAACATTATTCTGTATGCTCACAAAAGCATACCGTACTTTGAAATCTTTCTGACTAACAAGCCGCTAACTTTCAAGTAATCTGAAAACAGAGACTATGGAGGGAGAAAATTACCGTATGCCCAAGGGATTAAAAGAAAGGCCTTAGTAGTTACTGACAGTTATCTATCTCCTATCCACCAGAAGACTTTCACTCACGAAATTCAACATTTGTGCTTAACCATGTCAACCATTTGTTAGCCAAACCAATGGTGGAGAAAGACTCATTTTTTTGGCAACATCATCACAAATACCTTATCCACCAACATAAAAAATTTAAGAGGCAAGTTCCTCTTACTGACTTTATTAAAAATGTGACAGGTTGAACATCTCTAGCCAGAAAAAGGTGAAATCTGAAATGCTCCAGAATCCCAAACTTTTATATCTACCATGCTCTCTTGTGATGGATCACAGTCAAACACAAGGGTCTCAAGGATCCAAAAATGCCTCCAGGCTATGCATAAGGTTTAAGGTCTAAAAATGCAAGGTCATAGCCCCTAGATTTGTCACTGTGCATGCACAAGAAAGCAAACATTCAAAACCAAAACACTTACTACCCTAGGAATTTGGGGTGAAGGACAATCAACCTGTGTTCTGTGCTGAAATGTGCCCACGTCTGCCTTCCTTTCTCTTCTGAGTACACTCTGATAAGACGGCTTCTGCCTTCCTATCTTGAGAAATGAGCTGTATCCTGTAACTTGCTGGGCTCCAGCCCTGGCAGAGGCTCCTTGCCATCCCTACTTGGAGTTCCCTGTGCTGGGCCACAGCTAGTGGGCTGCATGTCTCTGCTGCAACTGCCAACAATGCTTTTGGATGAACAGATGGAGGCCCTGACACCCAATGGGGCAGTGTTAGGAGGTGATTATGTATAAATGAAGCCATGAAGGGCGGGTCCTGAGTACCACGATGCATGGAAACACCGGTCCCGTTCTGAACTCTACCACGTACCCACATTACAATACCTAGATGTCAGGTGGCTTTTGATGGAAGGGGAAGAGAATGAGTGGCTGCAGATGACATTTAGAGGAACCAGCAAGAATTCTGGGGAAAAGGAGCAGGATGCTACAGCCAAAATTTGTTTCTGGCCCAGAAAAAGCAGTTTAAGAGCTCAGTATGAAGTTAGCTCTTACTGCTGAAATGTTATTTGTGGTTTCCTTAGGTATAACATAATCCCGTAAATAAAAAGGTTTAGAAAGAGGAACTTGGCTTAGAACGTTAAGGGTCTAAGCTGCTTGATCAGTGAGGAGTCGCGAACCTTCCTCAATGCCTTGCCCTTTGGTGAAGTTGTTCTGAGAGACTCTTTTTCAAGCTGAGGCTCCATCACTTAAAACATAAACTTCCTGGGTGCTGGGAGGTGGAAAGTGGTTAACAACTGTTGGATTTTTACCTGTTACCATAAATTCATGCAAAAGAGACTAAGGTCTACAAGGGCTGCTCTAACTTAGGGTATGTTAGCAGAGACATGGCACCGAGACTGGGAAGTGGCAGATGCCCCTCTTCTAGAGACAATTTGTAGAAAAAGGACAAGTCAGGCCATCTCAGGTGTGTACTTTATCCCATGAGATTCGTCTGCATGTGTGGGTAAGTGCAGGAGCCCATGCCAAGTCACAGTTGGTGCTTCATGCCATTTCTTCCTTCCACCCATGCAGCTGCCTTCCCCCCACAGCAGACAAGAACACTTGGATGCAAAGATTAAGTGACTTGTCCAAGCTTCCATGACTAGCAAGTGGCAGAACTTCGACTTGAGAACCAAGCCAGGACTCCAAACTGAGAGAGACGGCAGGGAAGGGGCAGTGGAGCAATTCACAGCTGCGTTTTTGTGACTTGGGAAGGGAGGAGATACCATCTGCTGTGCTGTAGGGTGAGTCCAACACCAACTGTGAGAGTGTTCTAGGAAGCAAACCACTCCATCTTGGAAGTTAGCACTGTCCAGGAGAAATCCCACCTCAGCACTCACTACCTCGGCCATGGGGGGTGAGTGCCTGGGATCAAACACGTTGGTCCAGAAGAGTCAGCTCAGCACCTCCCTCCTATCTTTCTAGCCATCAATACAGAACATTCCAGAGAAGCCTTTCTGGGGTTTTATGTTTATTGGGGTTTTTTTGACACTGCCTCACCCCCTCTTCCTTGCCGCCCCGTGTAGACCTGACTGATCTCAAACTCTCAAACTCATATCCTATGGCCTGTCCCTCCCGCATCCTGGAATTACAGGCATGCACCATCTTGTCCGGCTGCTGTTTCCTTCCTGAAGTCAGGGGTCTTGTAATGATATTGGTTCCAATTCAGTAATCAAATTAATGGCTTAAAATAGGCAGAAATAGTTTTGGGGGGCTTTAATATTCTAGAGATAGCATTCACAAAGCGTCTGGGTTCCAAGTCCTGTGGCTTTCTGTGTACGACAGGTCATCAGACACTATGGACAAAGCATGTGGTTGTATTCTGTCTAGAACACATCATGCTATTAAATATTAACAGCAACTATCATAAGAGATATGTATATGTAGAAGTATAGATTTCCTGATTCCTCTGCCCAGAATAAAAGGACAAGGGAATACATCCTTTCTTAAATAAGAAAAGGTGAATTCTCCAGAGCCTTATGCAAGCCCAGTGGAATCTGACTAACATTTCACAAAATAAGGTGGACATTACACGCCTAGCTCCTCAGTAAGCACAAACCACAGACACAGACATGGGACACTCAGCTGAATGCATTCACCAGGTTAATAAGAAATGTTCAAATATTGAAAAATTAAATATTAAAATAGGAACCAAAGTAATAAGTACCTTAATGCCTTCCCAATAATTAATTAGATTTTACTAGATGTAAATAAGGACAAAGAAGGAAAGACGAGAAATTTTTGTTTCATCCCAAATGAATCGGAAACATTTATAAGATGCAAAACTCAGCATTTCCATAAATGTTCATGCAGATTGCCAGGGGGTGAAATCTTTCCAGCTGCCTATTGTCAAAAGGCTTGATCCTGGTAGCTATTACTGCTGGAAAGGGAGGTTTAAAGGCAGCAAGAACACAGTGAACCTTGAGTGCCTGGCACATATGAGCCCCACGGAAAGAGCCTGCGGAAAGGGTTCCTTCCAACCTGGGGACAAGCTAGCTGCAAGCCAGGTGGCTCCACAGACAAGCTCGGCACGGTCCAGAGCAAGAGAAGCAGCCATGCCACTATTGAGTCCAGGACTGCCACACACAGCACTGCTCCATACCATAGGAAGCAGGAACTAATTACCCAGCAGGCACAAGTTTGTCTCCAGGCGAACCGCAGACTGGAAGAGGAGCTCCTCACGGCCTTCCACAGACGCTTCTGCCTCTATGTGGCTCTGCAACCAGCAAGCATACTCTTCTTTGCTCAAAACCTGTGGAGACACACTGTTGAGTGCTGCAGTGGGTGCTGTGCACAGGAGGGACAGTTGCCCGTGTGTGCCCTCCTGAAGGTGCCCCCCCCCACTCACCCTCTTGGCAATGCATAACGTGCGGAGGCCTTCTACGGCATAGAGGTTGAGGTAATTCTGCGTTTTACTCCGGATCTTTTTCTGGTGCCTTCCTCTGGTGTCATCTAGGTCACAGTACAAGTACAAGAACCATTAAGAGTGGCCCGGCTGAGTTCCCCAAAGAGAGTCTATTGTCATATTGATTGTAAATGGTGTGCAGATGTCCTGGAACGCAAAGCCAGCCAGCTGTTACTTCAATAAAGTAACTCATCAAAACACAAGTTTGGGGTTGTTTCTAAAATCCCTTGTTTCAGAAGCACAGGAGAAGAAAGCTTCATCAAAAGTGACTTGGCATGTTTTTATTCAGTCTGCTTAATAGACATGTATGCTAACTTATAGATGAAGAGTTGATTGACTCTAACTCATTTCTTTTCCCACAACATCCCCCATTATTGGTAAAAGAATTCCAAATGGTATATGTCATACTTTTACTAAGCACACACATATTTTATGCACACGCATACACACACACACACACTCCTTATATTAGAGATTTAAGTGTAAGTGAACATTCTGTATTTTGTATTTTCTAACTCTGGCAATCCTGAGCCATGAGACATCGGGACTCGGGGAGGCTTGTGTCCTATTTGAGTTCACCTCACGACAAGCTGGACCTGGCCAGCAATTCATGAGGTTGACAAAGCATGCAGGAAGCTGACATTAAGGTGAAAACTCTCATTCTCAGGTATGAAGAAGAACATAAACAGACAAACAGTACCCTTAAGGCTCTGAAATGTCTCGCAGGCCAGTTAATTAGAGGGGGCTTCTTATGGTCAGTAATGAATGCAAAGAGTTGTCCTGGATTGTTTTAGTGCTTAAATTTACCGAAAGATAAGTTCAAAGACATCTTAACTTTGACTGCCTTATACTGGTATGTCATCACTACTCTTGAAAGCTTCCTGGGCCTCTGGTCACTGTTTTAGCTTTGAAGTTAAAATGCAAACCACCAGGCTCTTCCATTGTCTCTGCAGAGGAGGGTGTGGCTGGATCAGCAGGAGAGGCAAGTGGTACAGTGACTCTGATCCACCAGTTGTTGAAAAACAAACAAACAAACACACATCGCTCCCCAAACCAACTCCTTGAACTTAAGTAGGCTAGGTCCTTCAAGATTTGGAATTGATGGAAATAGGGTTGGTCATAGGCATCCATTTCTGGGGGGACACTGAGGTGTAGAAGGACTATCTGCAGAGGACCTGGTAGAGGAGAGTACCTACCCTATCCAGCAAAAACTGCTCACTGGACTGCCCCCACCTCAGACACGCGGACACAAGACTGTGCCACTTTGGAGAAACCTTTTCTATACTGCCCAGCAGCTTCCTGTGAGAGATACCTACAGAGCATCAAGGCAGGGCAGCGAGAGAAAAGACACAGAGTGCTGGGGCTCAGAGGACCTGTTTCTAGGAATGCTGGGATTGATTGGTCGGTGGTCTGGTGAAGATAAAAGATGCTGGGAAAACTCAAGCTCCACAATGCCTAACACCAAGGGTCTGGGGAGTCTAAGGAGACCGCACTGTGGAATGGGTGTGCATCACCCATTATTCTGGCAATATCTGGGACCAGGGCCAGGAGGGCACCGCCTCGGGCTAAAGTACATTCTCAATGCATGTGAGGTCATGCAAAAGCCTCTTCTTATTGATATTCTATAGCAACCCCTGTCCTTTGCTACCTGCCTCCTAACAGGAGGACTTCTGTGTCTGGTGTTCAGCTCCCTAGATAATGGAAAACTTGTGCACTCGGACATGGAAGCAAGGCTGCCATTTGCTGACTGTACCAGGACCCTGGAGAGGCAGACAGAGTGCCAGAATGACAGCTCCTGCCACAGTCTGCAAAGATGGTGCGCATGTTCACCAACTTCCAGACAGCAGGACCAAGAGATTTGCAACTGGCTAAATACCAGGAAATGCCGCTGAGGCTCACAACACTTAAGAGGCTCCCAAGGGGAGTGCAGATTCTCTTCTTGATCTCAATGTGTGCTTTCACAAAGCACTGAGCATTATTTCTTTGATATTTTGGAAATTACATTTTCCTAATAAGGACTTTGATTTTATTAAGCAAGAGAATGGGAAAGGTGATTCTCTACTCACTGATGGGGGGAAGGGGAGCCAGGAAAACATTTACTCAT
Source organism: Ellobius talpinus (assembly GCA_001685095.1). Lineage (NCBI taxonomy): Eukaryota > Metazoa > Chordata > Mammalia > Rodentia > Cricetidae > Ellobius > Ellobius talpinus. Next base: position 575 of record LOJH01015666.1, on the reverse strand, counting down.
GTATGGGGTAGCAGTATGTGAGTCCCTGCTCGTGGACCCTATCCTTGCTCTCAGAAAAGGGCAGATCAGACTGAAGGTTACATCTTAAAGACCACGCAAAGCTATGACTCCGCCAAACCACAGGCAAGGGAATTTTGAAGAGCGCAGAAAGAGGAATGGGTAAGGGGTCCTGCTTATGTTTCCAGTCCAGGTCATATCAGGCATTTAGCCAGTGTGTCCACGGTTTCCTGGGAGGTAGGCACTGACACACCGAAAGTGAGTGATTCATCCAGGGTCACAGGGCCAGAAAACCCACTTGAACAGAGTAGTCTGCGAGGACTGGGTGCTCTGTACCAACACTACACAACTGCCCACCATGGCAGGCAAGACAAAGACTTGGCAGTGTGCTGTTGCAAAGAACCACTTGGACTAAGGATATGTTGCTTTGGAAAAAAGGTTCTTTTGTTTTTCACAGAAGATGAGATCCTGTGGATTGCTTCCAGACTGGTGTGGTTTCATGAAACAAGACCTCCTGAAGGGTTGCCTTGAACACCCCTCAAAAAATTACTTCACCCAATAAACAGCAGGAAGCAGTT
>LOJH01015665.1:6490-18480 GCA_001685095.1 Ellobius talpinus | reverse complement strand
GTAGGCCAGGCTGGCCTCGAACTCACAGAGATCCACCTGTCTCTGCCTCCTGAGGGCTGGGATTAAAGGCGTGTACCACCACCGCCTGGCATTGTCAGGAACAGCCTTAAAGCCAATGAAAAAATGCTCGAAAGCCAAGAGTAAGCCACAGGTAAATGAACTAACACTGGGGAGATTTACGCTGGGGTAACCCAGCACATGAGAAGGCACAGTGAAATAAGTCACCAGATTCTTCTCTTTTTCCCACTCTGATGCTCCACAGAATGTTGACTTTATCTTCTTGTTGCCTCATGTGGTAAGGGGCTCAAAGCAGCACACTGCCACACAGACCAAATTCAAAAATGCAGGATGCTCAGCGGAGCTGGTTGAGAGCAACTCTTTTCAAGCTGGTTGGAAAGTCCTGTAGCAGAATTCCCTGGCGGCACTTATTTATATGGTAGAGTAACGTGTCCAGCACGAAGTGTTACAAGATCCAGGAAAATGGTATTCAGCTTCTTTAAGATCCAAGAAGCAACAGGAGCTTTGAGATAGCTGAGGAGTACCGAGCTGTATTAGGTGGCAAAAGTCAAATGGTTCATTCTAACAAATGGCCCCATGTCTCTTGGGTTAACTAAATTCAGTTTGGCTGGGTTTGCCCAGGGGTGGGCTCAGATCCATTCTGTTTATGGTGTCATTTCGTTTGTGTTCACTTTCACCGCAAAGTAAAATGCAACAATGTGAAGCAATGCATATTTTAGACCCACAGAGCTCTACCTGCCTCTGCCTCCTGAGTGCTGGGATTAAAGGTGTGCACCACCACTGCTCAGCAGCACCCAGAAACCTTACCACATGCATTATCTCTTTCTCCAAAGTTAAACGTCATTTAGACTATACATAGATACGCAGATTCTGCATTCTTAGAAGATCATGATAATAATTCATTTACATTTGTTCATGGTATATACATTTAAATCCACAGGTTTTACAGTTTTTTTTAAACATACCATTTAAGTATCTGAATCTATTGTTTTCTTCTCTGTGCCTTTCTTTGCTTGTATCTGTTTAGGAATTTGGGGCTTAATGAGGTGTGGTGGCTCATGGCTTTAATCTCGATACTCAGAGGCAGGAAGATCTCTGGGAGTTCGAGGCCAGCCTAGTCTACAGAGTTACACACACACACACACACACACACACACACAGCCACCAAAATAAATAATAATAAAAAAAGAAGAAGACGAAAAGAAAAACTTGGGGCTTTTTAGCCATGTATGGCGATAAACATCTACTGTCCTTGCCACTGGGAAGCTAAGGCAGGATTGCTTGAGTATTGGGTTCTGAGACCATCCTTGGCAATATAATAAGACTGGCATTAGGAAGATAGGAAGGGAGGGAGAGAGAAATTTAGGTCTTTTGATCTATAGAATTTCCCACCTTCTGAATTTTAACAATCGTACATTCATGGTACAACTCAGCTCATTCCTTGTGCCCTGCATTTCCTGCAAATGATTCTAGAGTCTTGAGCAGGTTTAGGTCTACAGGCAATGTCTTTCATTGCTTTTTAATATTAGTGGCATTAATGTGCGATGAACAGACCTATTAATTCATCTGAATTGCAATATGGTAAAAATATAACTATTGTCTTGCTTATTGAATTTGTGTTATGGAAGGACACATCCCCTCATCTGCTCATGGCTACCCACTAGAAGTTTATACAGGGAATCCAAATGCTTGATTCTTTTCTTTTATCAGCTTTACAAAACAATGGATCAATTCCCTGTAATTCTCCAAAGGAGACCATTTAGTCTTACATTATTATGAATCGGTTACTATAAATATATTTGAAATGTTAGAATCCATTGCAGTCATTATTCTTATTGAAATTTTAACCCTTACCTTTGATTGCTGGGAACTTTACAAACTGACTCCTAAGTTAAAATAGCCACCCTCTGCTGGCTGCCACTCTTCCTGCTGGTGCCTAGCTGGGTGGTGGTGGCACACACCTTAAATACCAGCATTTGGGAGGCAGAGGCAACCAGATCCCTGTGAGTTTGAGGCCAGCCTGGTCTACAAGAGTTTGTTCCTGGACAACAAGGGCAGTTACACAGAGAAACAAAGAAATCCTGCCTCAAACACACACACACACACACACACACACATTAAAAGGAGGAGGAAGAAGAAAGAAAGAAGAAAGAAAGAGAGAGAGAGAGAGAGAGAGAGAGAGAGAGAGAGAGCGCAAAGCTTAACCTAGTGCCCTGGTTGCTCATTTTTATACTAGTTTCATTTTCTTGGACTTTTAGAAGGAATTTTATTCGGGATGACTTTTCTAATGTCACAGTTAGCCATCCTGTTGTATCTCATGAGTTGCTAGATGCTATCCCATTTTCTTCTGACATAAAATGTTATAGTCAAAAAGGCTAACGGGGGCAGGGAAGACGGCTCACTGAATAAAGGCATTTATCACCAAGCCTGGAATCCTTAGCTCAACTCCTGCTAGCTGTCCTTTGACCTCCACACATGCGCTGTGGCATGAGCCCCCCACCCCCACCCCAAAATAAATGTAAAAATTTTAAAAGTTGAGAGTAAATTTTGTTTTGCGAAGTTTTCTGCCTATGCCCACCTCGTCTGTTTTCCGGATCTTTGTTCCTTTTTTTTATTTTTTTCTTTTATTTTTTCAAGACAAGGTTTCTTTGCAACTTTGGAGCCTGTCCTGGAGCTTGCTCTGTGGACCAGGCGGCCTCAAACTCACTGAGATCCACCTGCCTCTGCCTCCACTGCTGGGATTAAAGGTATGCACCACCACTGCCCGGCTGTTCTTTTTTTTTTTCCTATAGCACCTATTCTGTTCGATTTTAATTCTACTCCAGTGATACCCTCAGCAGCGGGCCCTGTCCTAAAAGAGGACCCACCAGAGGCCACAGGGACAGGCGGCCTCAGGTCTTTAATGCCATCTTACAGGCTCCCCTGTACTCCCCTGTACATTGGCATGAGCACAACAGCTCCAGCAATAGAACAAACTTGAAACCGGCGTCTGCTCAAACCGCTGTTCGCAGCACACTTTATTTTTAAACTTTCTGTGGCCACGGAACAGCTACAAGGGCACGCACAATGTCAGTACTCAAGGAGAAACACTCTAAGTGGGGAGCTACAGAATCACACGAGGAGCAGGGTGCATCTGGAAGCAACGGACCCTGTCTGGGTCTCTTCTCTTCATCCTCTGCTCCACCAGGGAAATTCTGGAACCACAGGCACGCACCATCGGGCCCAGTTTATGGTGTGGCACTCTAAGTGAGCAACGTCCCCAGGCACGCTCTGGAAAAAATGCATTTTCTATATCATGGAAAACTCCTTGATATCTGGAAGTGACTTGTTACCTTTGTTTACAGACAAGACAGTGCCCAACATGCAACCATACTCATCGCTGAATATTTTAAAGTTGAATTTTAATCATAGATATATAAGTATATATTATTATACTTACTATATATAAGTAAATAAATGTATTATATATGTAGCTTAATGGTTAGATCACACTTGTATTTTGTAAAACTTAATACAGTTCTGTATTTAAAATTTTTGTTTGATTTTCTTTTCTGCACAGTCTATTTTGATGACTCTTCCCCTCCCCCATGAGTCAGGGTCAGCTCAGGCTGACCTTTGACATGGGATTCTGCATCCTTAGTCTCTTGGCCGCTGGAATCAGAGGACTGTCGTTACATTCAGCTTTAATGCTCTTTTATTATTACTTGATTAGCCATGTGTCTCTCTTTAGCATGTACTCACAACGTCTATCCAGTTCTCTTGGGCCAGATGTTTTTCGTATTGATTGATAAGGTCTGACACCATATTTTATCTTTTAAAGTTCTTGTACATGTATGTTCCAAGTTGTCATTTCATTCTCAAATCTATGTTCCAGACCTGGGAAAATCAATTTATGAAGAGAAACTTCGGTTCCATTTTGGATGTATCATTACAGTAGGTTGGCCCTCTTACATGTGGGCCTGTCCACCATGGTGGAAGCATACAACAGAGAAAGCTTGGCTACCTCATGGCTAGCTGTCCAATATCAAAACCACAGTCCCCATAACCAGACTTCCTAGTAGGCCCCGGTTCTTATGTATGTACACACCTACTTCCCACTAAAACCAAGTTTGTGATGGAAATTTTCATGCACAGACTCGGCAGGATATTCCACAGTCACACTCAAATGCTATCATTTACCTTAAAAACTTTAAAACCAAAACCACTTACAAATATCTGTGTCAGTATGTGCACGTGCTAACCTGAACCAAGTGTGGCTGATCCTACCCATGCATCTGTGTTCTCTATTAGCATAGCATAGAGGCTGGTGTAGTATAACGTCCACCACATGCTGCCTGTTAACGGGTTATGTTACCATAATACCTTTTTATTTTACTTTATGTTTGTGTGTGTTTGCATGCATGCATGTATGTGAATTTGGAGGCATGCACACCACAGCACATATGTGGAGGACAAAAGACTACCATGGGTGTTTGTCCTTGCCTCCATGTTGTTTGAGAAAGGGTCTTTTCCTCACCCATCATTTAGGTCTTGGCTAAGATCCCCATGACAAAAATGGATTAGAAAAAAATTAGGATGGATTTAGCATGTTAAGCATAGGCGTTTGCATATATGTGTGTTTAGAAATGAAGACATGAAGAGATGGGGGAAGTCTATGTATTCATGTACACAGTTGTGCAGAAGCATGATCAGAAGACAAAGGGCTCTGACCTAAGAGTATTAAACTGGTGAGGGGAACCCAGAAGGGCCTATCTATCGAGATTCTCTTTGGTACCCTTGTATGAAATTGCTCCTCTAAGGAGAGGGAAGTCTGCTTCAGAGGAAAAGGGGCAGGGAGAATTTTACTTCTCAGGGCCCCTGTAGGAGAAGGGAACAGGAGGCATGTCCATTGGTGAGGCCTTGCTTCTGTGTTTTGTTTTCAGTTTCCTTTAGTTAAGATATTTGGGTTGCCAAGGTGCTGTAATCGGAGACACTCCATGTGCTATGTCTCTCTTAGGTGAGAATTTAAAGGCTGGGTTTCCACATGCACCGAGCCAGTTATGCAGATCCTGTTTATGAAATAGTTTCCTTCCTCCCATGCATTGGCAACATCATCTTTATCACAGAAGGAATTGTGACGTCTGTTTCTGGACTGCTATTGTTCTCCATCCCCAAGTAAATCTCCCATGTAGTCCAGGTAGACCTAGAACCGACCGTATAACTGTGGCTGGTCTCGAACCTATGATTCTCCTGCCTCAATCTCCTAAATTCTGGGATTACAAGTATGTGCCACCATTTCTGAGAACTTGCATGGCTTTAATTCATAGTCAGATGGTAAAGGAGCCCATGGCTGGGGTGAATGTCATCCTTGTGTCTGAGATTCATGTCCTTCCTGTACAATCTGAGACAAGTCGAAAACAGGGACACAGTGGGAAGAGGAAAGCATTAATGTTAATCCCTTAAGGCCAGAGGGCTGTGAGTAGAGGGAGGACACTTAAGAAGATAAATATCCTCCCAAATATTGGTAGGAGCAGCAGAGAGCTGCAGCCACACTTGTGGCTAACAGGAGACACTCTTCTCTTTCCCCACAAGTACCCAAGACCCACTCAGAGGGCCAAGCCCCACAAGCTGTCCAGGAACGACTCTGCGAAGATCTCAGCTGTGGTGTGTGAGGGCAGGCTCCAGGCCTTCACCTACGGCAGAATATAGGATATGTATTGATCTCCCTTTGAATAACAGGGTTAGTGAAGATTGTCAGCACTCCAGGGAGATAAACATGAAATGTGCGTGTGTTTTTCCCTTCCAGATTAATCTATCCATTATACCGTGGAGCTGCCCCTTCCCACCCAGATCTCAGTCTGTTTTGCTTATCAGAATGATTTCTCTCCCTCACTGAGGTTTGCCTTTCTTCCATCTTAAATTTCAGTAGTATACTGGAATTGAAGCTTTCCTCTTCGCCCCTCCCATGGACTATATAGACTGCAGGCTTTAGAAGGTTTGGGGCGTAGAAGTATAAACCTTTCTTGCATCCTCTATCTTCTCCTCTGGGGGTAGACTGTGGTCCCCATGCCAATCAAGTTACCTGGAGGCTGTCCCTGGCATCAGTGCCCAGTAGGCTCCTGATGTGTTGTGAAACATGGCTTCCTTCTCCAGCTGGCCCTCAGCTGATGGTAGCGAGACACTAAGGCATGGATCTCTGTGCCCCATGTATGGTTGTCATCTGGCAGGCCTGCAAGCAGGAGTATAATATACACCCTATGCCTCCCAGCAGCCAGGGCGTAATCCCATTCAAGCCCTCGCATCATCTATTAATTTTTGTTTTATAAAAACTTTCTTCTGAATGGATGGTGATGGCACACGCCTTTATTCCCAGCATTTGGAAGACAGAGGCAGGTTGATCTGTGAGTTTGAAGCCAGCCTGGTTTTCAGAGCAAGTGTTCCAGGACAGGCTCCAAAGCTATATGTCTCAAAAAAACAAACAAATAACCAAAACCAAAAAACTTCTTTCTGAAGTACCAAGTCCCTACAGATCTCAAGACGGCACCCCTTGACTTCAGTCCCTTGCATGGGCCCATGAAGTCTCAGGTGACTTTGATTCTGTGGCCAGTTGAGTTATGAAGTATATGCCATATACTTTGTCAGATCCAACATTGTCAGATCCAACAAAGATGCAGAGTTTTCTAAAATACCCGCCAAGTCCAACTACAAGATGGACGATCAGAGTCTGGGGTTCCGAGTTTTCCCATTGGGACAAGCTTGCTCAAGCGTCTGGTAGGACAGGAACCAAACTTTGGTGTCAACGCTCAGTAGAAGCCTGCTTGAGCACTTCCTGGCCAGGTCATCCTCAGAGCTTCAAAAATAAAACACAGGTTCTCAGGTAATGGGCCTGGCTCCGTGGTTAAGGGTGCTAGCTGCATGAGAAGGATGATCTAAATACAATCTCAGAACTATGTAGAGCCAGATGTGATAGCAGAAATTTATAATCCCAACACTTCTCTTGGGAAGACAGGAAGCAGAGATCAGAAAATCGTGAACCCCGGAACTGGTTGGCTAGCCGGGGGATTTATCCAGCATCAGAAGCAAGAGAGGCCCTGCCTCAACAAGGGGAAGACCAGAAGCAACTCCTGAGAGTTGATCTCTGACCTCTAGACCTGTGCCGTGACACACACTCACATCCACATGTGTGCATGTACACACTAAAGTACACACAAGATATATATATATATATATATATCTATACCATATCCTTATATATGGATAATGGCCATAGTATCTAGTTTATAGATTTTTTAGTATTGTATAAATGAGATTAATAAGAAAATCCCAGTGCCTGGTGTCTAAGGAGTTCTCATTAATGACACTGTCACCAAGAGCAGCAAATCTACAGGCCACTGCAAAATTCAAATTATTCCAAATGTCACTTGAGTTACCCATTATTGGGGTTAATTCCCAAGCAAAGAATCTAGGCGCTGTGTGTAGTCACCGTGACCGCTGTGCTCACACCCCGGTACAGACCTGTACCCCCAGCAGATCTGAGGGCACACACCGCTCAGTTGGCATCATCAGATTCATCTGCAAACACATAACAATAAATCCCATGTTTATTGTTCTGCATCCTAGCTGCAGAGACAGAAGACAAGCCAACTCTAGGATTGTCATTTGAGGTGCGTTTATTTCTAAACCTACTGCTTTGTGACACAGCCCTGAGTTGCTGGCCTTGATGGTGGGGCGCTGGTGTCAATCCACATGGAAGGAGAACAAAGATTCTGAGAGAGCTGACCCCTGAAAGCAGCTCTGCGGGCTACTCATTAGTCACGGCTGTACCCCTCTCACCCCACCCTCCGGGGTTCCTGTGTCACACTTACCCCCAGATTAATAGCCCAATTAGAAACCTATTGACTAAGGTTGTATTAAAGGCAATGACCCTTCACACTATAAGCCCAGCCTTTAAAAAAAAAATCATCCTTACCACCAAAGGCGAGCTGTGGTTGCCTTGCCATCCTTGGACACACTCTGCCCCCTAGTGCTCACATGCGCCGCAGTGAAGGGAGGGCGCCTTTGTTTTTCCAATTTTCCTCTCCGGACTTGAGCAGGATCAGGCAGGCCTGTTACCCTCATGCAGGTCCTTTTCAATGCCCAGTTCCCTTCAGTGCTCAAGGACAACTCACGGGATTTTGCCAGTGTTTCTACCTCATGTTTTTAAAGTTAATTTACCACGTCGATCTTCGTGTATGTTTAAAACAGCTGGGTGTGGCTGTGTGAGCCTGAAATCCTAGCATTTGGGAAGCAGAGGCAGGAGGATGGGAAGTTTGAGGCCAGCCTGGGGTACCATGGCTATCTCCAAACCAGCCTGGGTTTCATAGTGAGATCTCACCCTTCCTCACCGTCAAAAGAGCATAGTAAATTTTTTCTTGGGGATGGGGTGAGAGGATCAGGGGGTGCATATCGCTAAGGCTTAGGTCTCCCAGAGGGAAAGAGCCTGGTGGGAGGGTCTCTCTGGGTTTCCTGGGTGCACATGGAAGTGAGGCCCAGTCAGTGTTGGTTTCCTGTTTACAAGACAGTGGGGCAGGCTCTCCCACTCTGGCTGGGGGACCCAGGCCTAGAATGCCAGCCTTCCCTACTGCCAGGAAGAGGAAGGCATGTGGTGGCCAGGGCTTTCCAACCGGTCTTGGATCCCGCTCCTTCATTCTCAGGAGAGTGAAGAGGGCTTGAGACGTGGATTCGGGGCTCTACTCTAGACACCTAGCCAGGGAGCTGCTTCAGGAGCAGCTGGGACAAAACCAGTGACCCACAGACATCCTGTCCAGACACATGAACATGTGACTTTACAAGCCAAGGAACAGGAACAGCCCGAAAGCTGGAAAAGGCAAAGCCACATTCTCCCCTCCCCTCTTCAGAGGAACTCAGGCTCCCAGGTCCTTGTTTTCTGTCTTTAAAATCACGTTAAGACTTCTGATGATAAATCAGTAAAATCTGTGGTAAGTCATTACAGTCCCAGGGAAATAATAGAGAATGAAAGGCGGTTTGGGGATCTTAAATCTGCATGTTTGATGGACTCCAGGTGGATTCTTAGGCACACTCTATTTTGAGAACTGGAAGTTTAGTGGTGACAGCCCAAAAAGCAGGAGATCTGGATTCCGTTTGGCTCTGGTGTTCTGAGTTGTCTGCTGGGACTCAGTTTCCCCACTGGTAAACAAAGACAGCTGTATGGAAAGATGCTTTGAAGGACTCCTCTGCCTCTAGCTTTTGGAGACTCAGAGAAATGGCCCTAAAGGACAAACGCAGACCGAGAGATCTCCCTGGTGGGATCACCCACAAGAAAATTTATTTCTCAGCTAATTTCCCCTTGAGCACTTCCCATGTGCCAGGTCTTGCTCCAAGCATTTTCACTTCTGTGAACTATCTGCAGGGCTATCTAGATACAGCAATCAGCCCGATGTGCAATTAATAATTAAATGCTTTAGGGAGAGGGTTTCTAACAAGCTGGTGGGGGGCGTGCTGGGGTGGCACCATCTTCCGCTAATGAAGGGGGCAGACTCCCTGTCTCTGCTGTGAAAAGAAAAATGTCACAAACATTACATGCAGCCTGAGGGGTATGGATAGAAGGGGGAAGGGGTTGCGGTTGCCAGGCAACCAGCTCATCACTAATCATGTGCATAAAAGCTGTGGGTCTCCTTTGCAGCGCAGCTAGTGGGCCTTCCTCCTTGTCCCCCCCCACCCGCCGTTCCCCACAGCTGCCCTTTGGGCTCTCATTCCAAACAGATCTTGGACAGGCTTGGGTCTGCCTCTGTCTTCCAGGCTTGGTTCTGTTGCCAGAAAGCAAAATGAGAAGTAATGCCTGTTGGTGGCCTTCCCAGGCTGAGGAAGCCTGGCACCCATCTTCCCGGACACCCTGTCTGCCACAGCTTTGAATGAGCCGTCACCCTGGAGGCTCACTTAGATTTGAGGAAAATCCTTTCTGACCCATGCAGTTGAGGGAGGCTCTTGCTATTTACCGTGTGGGTACTGAGCAAACATGTGGTCCCTGGGCTGGCTTTTGATGTGCTCAGTAAACATTGCTGCGGGATGCAGCCAACTGGCCAATTACAGGAGACTCAACACTCTCCCCCTAGGGAATCTGTTGTCTTATAGAGCCAGGACCTAGTGTGACCGGAGAGTTTGCATAGCACATGTCATGCAGAGAGAACTCACTCTGGGGGAAGCTCTGGTCCCACAGGGCCAGGCCATCTTTCAGAAGACAATCACAGAAGACCATTTCTGGAATGCACGGGTTGGGGCGAGCCAGTCTTAGTACAGGTGTTTGCATTCTGCTAGGATAACAAGCTCTCTAGGAGGATGGAATGGTGGGGGACAGACATTGGGGTGTGTTACGTGGGGACTGAAAGGTTATTTCATGGAGAAGTGGTTACAAACTCCAGCTGAAAGTTAAGTTTCACGCCAGTGTCAAATGTGCCAGCCCGCTTTACCTTCCAAGTTCCAAAGCTGGTGCTGTTCTCTTTGGGCCACTCGCCTAAAGCTGGGAAAGGTGACAGGTGTCCTGAGGGCATCCAGGAGGGGCTGACCACACCCCTGTGGGCTGAGGAGCTTGTGCCATTCCTGGAGAGTGGTGGACCCACAGACAGGACCTATCACAATCTCCCTTTCCACTCTGGCTTCTTCACTATTCCTCAGAAAGTGCCCAGGGCACATCTTGCTTCCTGGATTTCCTACCTCAGAGATCTGCATGACTGGAGTCTACATGGAAGACCTACTTCTCTATCTAAAATAGGACCATGCCCTCTCTACTCTCTAGCTCCTGTTTGCTATTTTCTTTAACACCTGACCACCTTTCTGTCTTCATTTCCATTGTTCCTTCCATTTGTCTTCCATCCTTCCATTTGTCTTCCATCTGGCCATTACACATCCACCCGTGTGGTTTATGTAGCTGTTAGCTCCTTGTGGGCAGGTTTCATCTTCTGAATCCTCAACACCCCCACTGTGCCTGCCACAGGCATCCGCTGGATTGATAGCTCCTGTGTTCCCTGTGAGCCTCGGAGGTTACAGTCCATCACCGAGAGGAAGTCAGGACAGGAATTCAAGCAGCTAGTCACGTTACACCCAGTCAAGAGGGAAGAGAATGAATGGGCTCATGTTGCCTGCTCCTGCTTACGTTCACCTAGTTCTCTTTGCTCTTCAACAGTTCAGGACACTGGGCTCTTTACTTAGAGCCAATATGTGCCCAGGCACCCTCACCTCCCTCTGGAAGTAACTGCTGCCATGACATTCTGCCTTACTCTCACCCACAGGTTATGTTTCTTCAAATCCACACACACAATCCTCCCTGCCACCACCCCTCCCAATGGGGCCTCATGAAGGCCAAGCTGGCCTGGAGCTTGCTGTGCTGCTGAAGATGACTTTGAACTTCTGGTCTTCCAGCCCCCACCTCCCCATTTCTGGGATTGCAGGCGTGCACCTCCATACCATTTGTGTGTGCTGGTGTTGGAACCCACGGCTTTGTGCATGGCAGGCTAGCACTGTACAAACTGAGCTACATCCCCAGCTCCCGTGTGCTTTTTGGAAGTACTGCGTGCTAACTGTGCCACTGGAACGCCCCACCTGGCCTTTTAAAAGCACAATAGTGAAATACTTTGTAATTCTTCTATACATCCCTTGGTTCTTTTGCTTTCAGTATCTTGAAAATCTTGGCATGTCTGTTTAAACAGAGCTTCCTCATTCTTTTATACAACAGGGTAATATCCCCACATATGGTTATATCGAGAGTGGGACCCCGGTGGGTCCAAGGTGGGTGAGGACCACATCCGCGAGAGACCTTTGCAGTGGGTCCCATGGTGGGTGGGTCCAAACTACGGTTGCAGACAGAGTTTGAGTGTGGAGTTTGAGATAAAGGGACTAAGAAGGGATGAGAGAATGGGAGAGAGAGAGAAAAAAAGGGGAGAGAGAGAAAAAAGGGAGAGAGAGAGAGAGAGAGAGAGAGAGAGAGAGAGAGAGAGAGA
>LOJH01015664.1:7134-21863 GCA_001685095.1 Ellobius talpinus | reverse complement strand
TCTCTCTCTCTCTCTCTCTCTCTCTCTCTTTCTCTCTTTCTCTCTTTCTCTCTGAAAACTTTATTTTTTCTGCTGTATTTCCGGCAAATTTAACATTACAAAGAGTTGAAGTGTCAATAAACAGTGATATTCACTGTCAGAAGCCCCACGGGGGAAACAAGCTAAGGCAACAACTTCTAAGTGTGTTGTCAGAAACTCTGGTGGGACAGAAGTTGTGTCCATTTAAGTAGATCTTGCCTTAAAGAAAACTGGAAATTATGTGGGGGAATTCCTTCAAACTCAAGAATTGCACTCAGATCTCTATTAGAAGTCGTAGTCTGTGATGTGCACACATCAGCAGGCTAAAGCCACAAAAATCTCTTGCAAAAGGATGGCTCCTCTTCTTTTGATCAGTTGGCTGTGTAGCGAATATGAGTCTTGTTTTCAACCCCCCCCGACATTGTTTACTTAGAATTGCCCCTGACAGAACCTTCCAAATCACCTGAGAAGGTGCCTGGAGCGATGAGCATGTGTGGATAGGTGACTCCAGTTGGAACTCTGTTTTACCAGGTCATTCTATTTTCCATCTTGAACTAGAAAGGTTTGAAGGATCCATCTGAATTTTTCTACTGGTATTAATCTGGCTTGTTCTTCATGTGGTTTGAGTATCGCATGTTCAGATGGCATTTAGAGGTGTTTCCAGTTCTCACTCATTCTGACTTCAGAAGATACTCAACGAATAAAAAATAATAACCACCCAATATAAGTGTAAATGGGGAGGGACTTGGTTAGTTGACTCCCCAGGGGAGGCCTTAGCCTCTCTGAGGAGTGGATGGGGGTGAGGAGGTGGGGAAGATGGGAGGAGGGGAGGGAGGAGGAAGTGTGGTTGGTATGTAAAATGAGTAAAAAAGAAAAGAGAAAAATAAAATTTATTAAAAAATAAGTATACACACAGAAGACTACCTATGAGTCTACACACTTTCCTTTTCTTCAACTCTGAGTCAAACCTCCTGACCTATGATAAATGGAAGATGGATATTTGTTGGGCCAAAATTATCTCAGGGCCTGTACCTTGAGGCCCGTAGGACAGAGAAAAGCCTGGCTCAAGTTTGAGGGATAGTCTCAAAGCCACTGAGGATGAGACAGCAATATCTAGGTAGATGGCCCTCCAGTCAGAGGGAGGGCTTGGCTGTCTCTCATTGGCTGGAGGTACCCCCACATCACACGATGTCACTTAAGCTATATAAGCTGATGCTCACAGTAAAAAACTGAGCTCCTGCTTTGACTTGACTCCCTACCATGTCTGATTGTCCTGTGCCATGGGGCTGCAGAATGGGCGAATAGCGCACTCACCTTTCCCTGGGGAATAAGGCTAAGGCGGCCTGGTAAATATTTGAGAAAACAATAGTGGTTTTTAAAATGAGCATAGAGGCCAACTCTTATGCTGACTTCCCATTTAACTTGATGTGACTCATGTCTTTTGCAGTTATCAGGTGCAGTTGCAGTAGGTTTTCTTTTGCTGTGAGTTTGGAGTTTGGCAAGGGGGCTTTGTGGTAGCTACTTCCTCCAGGCTGTCCATTATGGAATGGGAACCAAGCCTGGACAGACTCATGGGTGACAAGAACAATCAGGATCTCTGCAGAAGATTGAAACATCTATACTCCAGTGGCTAGAACCGGATATTCAACCCCTGACCACAGATCCACACTTGTGCAAAAGTTCTGCTTAGTCTTCAACCACCAGTCCATGTAAGCATCACACAGTCAGCCTCCTGACAGCATGGCCCAAATGGTTCTCATCTTCTGATCAGTTAGCTCATCATTCCAGGTCTTTCTCTGCTGCCCTGCCTTTAGACTAACTGGCTTTTCTTTTGGGGCTCCAACCATGGCAGGCTCACCACTCATACTAGCAACATCCTTCCTTGCTGTGCCTTCAGTAGCTGGCAGTGCCTTTTATTTCTACTGTTCCCCCATCTCCACACTGACTGCCTCCAAATGCCCAGACACAACTGCCTCCAGCAAGCTGAAGAACCCAAGCTGAAGTTAAGTTACAAGGGCCTCTCGTTTCCTCCACAAGCTAGCAGAGAATTGTGGCTGAGTGGGATCCATTCTAGGGTTCAGCCAGAATCTGAAAACCAGGGGCTCATCTTTTTCCTGAAGTGGGGCCCTGTGGCTAATTTTGAGAATGGTTTTACTAGTGGCTGCTGTTCTGTCCCTGTTGTGTACAGGAATTGGAAAGGTGAGTAATTAAAATGGATTCCAGAGTAGAATGTAATTCAACTCCAGCAAGGTAAACTTCCCAGAATGCTTAGGAATAACTTTAGTGGTAGCAGAGGTACCTAGGGTTACAATTTATCTAATCTTGTTTATCATGGTTCAGACATACTAACTTTGGCATTTCTCTGTCAGAATTCATGAATCGTCTGAATGCAGAGCTATCTAGCCAGTTTGCAGATTGCTAACCACATTTTTACAGAATAGCTGTGTCAGAATAACTGAATCAAGCAAAATTTGAGAGCATTTGTCTTCTCAAGTTGTCATCAGTGGGACACTTCCTTTTTTTGCCAACCTAAGTTTGTCTTTGGAGATTTTAGAAGTCATACAAAGTATCCTTTAATGCAGAGGATTTCAATAAACTCACGTTGGGTGCCAAATGTAGACAATTTCAATAAAGTAGTCCCACATTAGCTCAGAATGGAGTATAATAAAGTTTTTTTTTATTTGGGGCAGACTCACAGATCAACAGTCCTCTGCACGAATGGGGAACAGGAACCGAATCCATCAGCTGAGAGGGTACACACGCTTTTACATTTGTTTTTATAGTACCCAAGACCACACCCAAAGTGGTCTAGCATCTCAAAGGTCATTGGCTGAAGGAGTTCCCACAGCACTTTAAAGTTCCAAAGTTAGACCTACCCAAGATTAAGCTATCTAAAAATTCTGGCATGGAGTAGATAACCTCCAGGCTCTGCCCCTTACTAGGGAACTATTGACAGTGGACAGGGAAGTGGGACTTATTCTTTTTCGCTTGTTTGTTGCTGTTTTGTTTCTTGAGACAGGGTTTCTCTGTGTAGCTTTGTAACCTGTCCCAGAACTCGCTCTGTAGACCAGGCTGGCCTTAAGCTCACAGAGATCTGCCTGCCTCTGCCTCCCAAGTGCTGAGAGGACTCATCCTTAATGGAGGATGTGACCACTGGTAGGTCTCACATGTCCTAGGGGATTTCTCTATACCTGTGTACAATGGGGAGCCCTAACTGGACTTGGTGAGTCATTAAAAGAAAGAAACTTGGGGAGGGCATGTTGAGAGGGCATGGGGAAACTCGGATGGGGAATGGGGAAAATAAATCATTATATTTCACTGCATACATTTATGAAATTCTCAGAAATGAATATGTTAAAAGAATATTATGTCTATACTTTAAAAGTTACCATCTACAAAACTCTACTACACAATCACTCTAACCCCCCATTAGGTGTTAGCCCCAAATGACCATTTGTAGCAGAGTCTCCTGACTCTTCCTTCAGTTTCTTTAAAACTCTCTGAAGAGAAGCCTTGCCTGACACTGAGATGGAGACAGAAACAACTCTAGGATTCTTATATAACAACAGAGCAGCAGAGAACATTGCTGTTATTGTTACACTGGGTATCATGGAGGTGAACTTAGAGTAGCAAGCATAACAGTGTTAAATTTGCAGTAGTAATAATATTTGTCACTAGAAAATAAAATATTAACAAAATAGTTCACAACAAGTCATTACACACAAATCACACATATGTTTTAATTGCAATTAGCATGTTATAAATATTAAGGATTAAGAACCCGGCAAACACAATATTATACTTGCACCTTACCTTGCGGTCCGGGGTCTCCTGGGGGTCCAGGTAACCCATCCTTCCCCGGTGGGCCAGGCCTCCCATGAGCTTGAGCGGACAGCATTGCTGCTGGCAGCTTAAGTTGGGATAGAAACACAGCCATCCTCTCTGCATTTGTGAAAGAAAAAGATACATCACAAAATGGAAGTGTCTTTATGTCAAAGGACTTCCAAATACTTTTATAAGAAGTTAAAAAATCAGTTACTGATTTAAGAACATATTATATATCAACTGGTCTGATGGCTGTGTTTTTATAAAATGAAGAATCAATTGCATAAAGTTGTTTGAAGGCAGAATTGGCTTTCTGGGTGATTCACAGTGTCCAGGAATTACTAGGGTTCCTGGAACCCAATTGGCCAAAACACTTGCCTAATTAACTTGGCTATAACTTGTGGAGAAAACTTGGGTTCATTGTTTCCAGAATAAATGTAATGCATTTTCTAGCCATGTATTGAGTGTGTAGCAATTTGACATAGTCACAGATTCTTTAATACCCTCTTCCATGGTTAGAACACAATCCCTGTGTTTTGAGTCATGACTGGACTTACTTTTCTTGTGAAAAGAAAAAAAAACAAAAGTGGAATGGACAATGTGTAACCAGAAAGAATCATTCATAAAAGAACTTTCTAGTTGCTGCTCAGTTGCTATCCCAGGAAGTAGCTGTTGGCATGGAATATGAAGTGGGATCAATCAAGTGATATTGCCTTGTGACATCTATGCTAGTGAACTTGTAGGCGCCCACCTTTCTCCAGGCATGTATTGAAATGATAGGACCTGCAGCTGACTTGGGTCCTATCTGTGACCTTACTCCAGATTTAGTGGCAGAGTAATATAACTAAGCAATGCTCCAAGATGTTGACCCACAGATCATGTGAACTAGTGGGTATTTACTCTTCTGATTCACTCATATGTATAGGAATTACATTTTCTTACATGACAACAAATAACCCATGTTGCAGGTGACTTGAACCACATCACATATTCAACAGGGACATTTAGTTACTGACAAACTGCCATTGGCTTCATTTCACCATTTATGCTCTACAGTAGGCAAAAAGGTCATGAATAACTTTTACTTTTTAAGGAAGGAAGCCTCTGTGCCCTCATTATGCGTTTTCTTGTTGCATTTCCAGTTAGTGAGTCATTAG
This sequence comes from Ellobius talpinus, assembly GCA_001685095.1. Classification (NCBI taxonomy): domain Eukaryota; kingdom Metazoa; phylum Chordata; class Mammalia; order Rodentia; family Cricetidae; genus Ellobius; species Ellobius talpinus. The sequence goes on along the minus strand of LOJH01015664.1, from coordinate 16,863 downwards.
TTCAGTCAGGTTGATAGGAGGAAGCATGTCTGGTTTTGTAAAAGGAAAGTGTATACAGCATTGCTGCAGATGAAAAGCCTCTCTCTGAATCCCAGTGGCAGCAGAAGAAACAAAGTTTCTGTGAGTCTCTGAGAGCCTAAAGCTGGACTAGAGAACACAAATTACAGGCAATGGACACATTATCCATGCCATTTCGAAGAAGAGGTAAATATGTTCCCTGGTTTTGTTAGGCACGGAGGGATACATCTTTATGAATTAAGTCCTTCCTAACACAAGATGCTTTCCCAAAGGGCACATCAAAGGCATTGCCACTTATTTAACAGACTGCCTGGAGCACAACACTGTATACAGGTTCCGGAGAAAGTGTCCAGTGATGACAGAGAACATTAACGGAACACACCCTCTCAGGGGCTAACCATCAGCACACGAAAGGTGATTGCATCTAGTAGGTGCAGTGGGGTGTAATTGCTAAGTCTTAGATAGTTAATGTCATGGGACTTTGAGATGAAAGTGAGTATACAAAACTGAAAGTTAGCATGTTGGATGGGGTTAGGGAGATGACTCGGTGGGTAACGGTGATTGGTGATTGCCGCACAAGCGTGTGGACTCCAGTTCAGATCCTCAGCACTCCTGTAAAAGCTGTGAAGGCTTGTGTGCATCTGTCACCCGAGTGCTCAGAGGTCAGAGACAGGAGATCACTTAGACTTCTAGTGATCTGCCTAGCAGAGAATGCAAAGCCTAGGTTCAGTGAAAGACCAGGTCCCAGGGAGTAAGATGGAGGGTGGTAGAGGAGGACATTTGACATCCTCTGTGGCCTGTGCGCAGGCACTTGGTCACATGGGACACATCCCAGTCAATCGGTTCCTGCCCTGCACATAGACATATGACACCCCCCATACAAGACGAACCAAGAAAACTGGTGTGCTAATGAAACTTGAAAGAACCATAAAAAAGAAGTTCAAAGACTATAAGTATGAAAATATGAATAAGAATTTTCCATTTAAAATCAGCTTCTGAACAAGGTATATTATTAACTAAGTTAACTAAACATTCTTTATTTTATTTTTTAAAAGATTTATTTATTTATTATGGTCACAGTGTTCTGCATGCATGACAGACGAGGGCACCAGATCTCATTATAGATGGTTGTGAGCCACCATGTAGTTGCTGGGAATTGAAATCAGGACCTCTGGGAAAGCAGTCAGTGCTCTTAACCTCTGAGCCATCTCTCTGGTCCCCTCTTCATTTTATTCTATATTTTAAGTAAAAACATATTTGATTAAGGGTCTCATGCAGTCCAGGCTACCCTCGAACACCTGGGGTTCCAGCTGTTACTCCAACACACCTGGCTCAACATTCTCTGTAGCAGAGCTTTTCATGAGGGTTTGTGGACTTTGTTTTGGAGTTACAGAATTTACTCATTTAAGCTGATCATTTAAGTAAGAACTATTACTATGTTTTTATGAAGCACATATATTATAAAGGACATTTCTAATCTGGTGATCAGCTCAGTGTGAGACAGCAAATTAGTAATCTGTCAGCTCATGCAAGACATTTCTTGTCACTATTGAATTGTTTGTTATTAATTTCAGACAGAGAGTTGTTCACTTAAATTTTATCTCAAGAGCATACTCAATATTTTAGTCTGGAATTCATTTTGAGAAAATCATGAATCCACCTATAAATAAAAGCTGCCACTGGGCTCCTTAAACCTGCTTTGCTTATATTATATATATTTCCATTGTAAAAATCTAATATATGGGTGATTAATTTTTAAAATACAAAACTAGAAGAGGGTACAGTCTTGCCATAAGAAGAAGAAACTGGGTGGTTAATGTTTCTCCTCACCACACAATTTCTTCCAAAAAAAGAACAAATTGTCTTAGTAATTCAAATGATTTCACTGGTAAAACTAGGTTCCAGCTGAGATAGCTCAGCTGGTAAAGATGTTTGGCACTAACCCTCATGACCTGAGCCCAATCCCTGGGATCCACATGGGAGAAGGACTCCTACAACTTTTCCTCTGGCCTCCACACATGTACACAAGCTGTGGCACATGTGCCAACACACATAGGTGTGCATGTGAATACACGCACACCAATAAATAAATGTTATGAAACTTGTTTAGTACCTTTAAGGCCTAAACAGTTATTTGCCACCCTAATTTTCTTCTCTTTAACCTAAGAGGTAAATTTATAAGTACTTTGTTTTGGGAGGATTTTTAATAACTTTAGCAAAACACAATTATTTTAAACAATTACTTCTAGCTGTAAATGAACTGGCTTTAAGCTACACTAAGAAACAGTCATTTAGCACAAGCTAATTAGCTCTTCTGAACCCTACCCTAATACTCTATAATTGAAACTAATAGTTTCTTAGCATATAAATGAATTGTGGAGGCCTGTATTCTTAATTGCCTTCCCTCTGTTTTCAGGGCTCCTTAGTCATTTAAGTTGTCTTTTTTGATTCTGCTTTCTAATGAGGCAGAAAATTAAAGACTTTGGAAGAGGTGTATATAAACCATTCATATTCCACCTGCCTGGGTAAAACAAGAGTGAGCAGTCAAAAGAGTCAACAGATTGGTAGGCGAGACTGAGCACTTGGCTTCCTTGGAGAATGAAATTCCAGCAACAAGACAGACATTAACATGGATTGAAGAAGTAAGGGACACTCAGGTGTCACCCAGTCCTCATCTGCCTCTTGTTTCACAAGTAGAAATTGTAACTTATTTTTTCAAAAAACAATTGAATCTTTTCTCCTAACACTCATTCACATGTTGAATTGCCCACTTTCTTAGTATAACCTCATCTTATTTTCTTTTGATGCTCCATTATGGAAGCACTAGTTACATGATAGATCAAGGGAAGTCCTTGTCACTTGATAATACTGTTATCTTTTAGCCTTAAGGATAAAGAATTGTCATTCACAGGATTACTAAATTGTTCTAGAAATCACTTTTGGAGGCATTTTCCATGGCTTTCCCTTATGTCTTATAATTTTGGAAAATAAAATTATATGTAGTTTTCACCTATGGGGAAATACAGCAATAATTTTTTGTGATATCTTAATTATTTCCCAGTTTCATTTTAATTGCTATTATATATTTTGGACTCATTTATTTTATAGTTCACAATGCTGTATTTGTTCACAGTCTTTGTAAAGTATGTTACTTTGAAATGTTGTCATGGGTAAATACAGTGAGCTGAACACTCACATTTGATTTAAGTTTTCAGAAGGAAGAAACATGCTGTTAACTGATGACTCAAAATGAATGATCAGCAAGTCTTAGCTGTTGAGAGAAAGCATTGATGGGCTGGGATGTGGCTCAGCTGGTAGGTGTCCACTAGAGTACATGAAGCTAGGTTTAGGCGCAAGAAAAGCATTAATAATCCTGGTAGGGTGGTCAAGTGCTATAATCTCAGCACTTGTAAGGTGGAGCAGGAGCATCAGGAGTTCTAGGCCATCCTCAGGCTCCATGGAGAATTCAAGGCCAGCATGGGGGTATGTGAGACACCACTTTGTTTTGTTTTATAAACAATGCTATCTTGGGCTTAAATATCTAGAGCTGGGGCAGGCAAACTTACTCTGAAAGAGCCAGAAAGTGAATATGTAATTTTTTGCTAGCTACATGAAATCCATCACATCTATTCAACTATTCACCTATAGTCTGAAAACACTGGAGAAATATGAAAAGAAGTGAGCATGACTGTACCCAAAACCACTTTATTAGAAGCCAGATCTGAATTTAGGTCATTTTAAATATGCCATTTTGATCTTTTTAAAAAATGATGATGGGAAATCCTCTAACAAATATATAGAACTGTTCTCAGCTTGTGGGCCACATAAAAGTCTATCGGTAGCAGAAGGAAGTGGCTGGGAGTCTTTAGTTTGCTGACCCTGGTATAGATCAAAGGACATTGTAACCCGCCCTGATTAAAACCTTCATAGGTAAATTAAACACCTCCCCAGGGTGGCAGGGATGGGGGAGCTGGATGTACCCCGTAGAGGAGGAAAGTCAAGATGGAGTGGGATGGGTATTGAGATATTTGAAAGACAGTTACACCGATAGCACCAATAGAAGGTCCTTCACCCGTGTGGTTTATAGACAAGTGGCAAGGAAAGGAAGCTTAAAGAGAAAATTTGACAGCATAAGGCAGACATTTCTGTCCGAAGGAGCTGCCTCTCCATAAAATGGATCTGCTAAGGTTGCTGTCACGGAGTCATCTTTCAAGAATGTCACTAAAGGGATTCCCCAAAAGGGAATGGGAAGTGGAGACTTGTTAAACATTCGGAACTATTACAAAGCAAATCTAACCTTCAAAAATCCTTAGGACCTCTTGATTAATATACTTTTTGATTTCTTCAAATGAAACAGCATCAGCCTAAAGGAGGAAAAAGAATGACTATTAAAAGAGAGCAGAAGTGGGTGAGAAACGGAAATGTTGGGCCTGGGAGACCTTTGCCGATAAACATCTGCCAGGCAAAATCTTCAGACAGTGCGCTGTTTTGGACAATAAACCGTTTGGTCAAATGCTTGGATAAAGTGAAGTTCATAGTTGCTTTACAAGTAACTGGGATTATAATCAGTGATGCTAACACTTTGCCTAAGAATGGAGAAATGTGGCTAGAGACAATTAGGATGTACAGTTTCTGTTGCTTCATTTCATAACCTTAAAAGGCTCAAACAATGCATGTTGTTCATAACCAATCACAATGGAATACATACCCCACTCCTGGATACTGGAAAAATCTATAACAATCACTGACACCATGTTGTTGCAGGATTATCCTATGAAATGTTTTTCTCATATCTTGCCTGTCTCATGCTACTATAACTTACATATTAATATAAATATATTTGCTAAATTTTAATTTTTGGTCGTGAACATAGCCTTTAATGACTGAGTCATCTGTCCTGCCCATAAGCAAATTTTCAATAGAAAACACCTGAGATATCTGAGTAACTACAAGTAGGTAAGTGTTGTCAACTGAATTCTTAGTCTTTTGACAAGAAACCACATTTATAATAGCCATTTATTGATATACTTTAATAGTTTCAGAAGGGATCTCTCACTTTTCAAGGCTGCCAGGACTTGAAGGTATCTCAGTGCTATTCTTTGTATGCACAGTTATTTTCTGAGGCTCCATGTATGGCAATGAAGACAACGTAGCACACGTGAGAAGCTATGATGCAGGGACTCCCTCCCATTGCCAATTACACACTTTGAGGAATGCATAAGAAAGCCCAGTGGGCTGTGACCAGATGAGGGACATGAAAGATCTGTGGGAAATCTCCATGGGAGGTGATTTTCAGACATGGTCCTGCTTATTCCTACAAATTAGGCTGCTGCCCTTAATCTGTCAAAGTCCCTGTCTTGGCCAGTTCTCCATCATTCTCCCCAGATTCCTTCATCATGTTTGCATATCGAGCCTGTATATATGATGATAAGGCTGTGAGCTTGTCTGTGCACAGCAGTCCATTCATGTAGAATGCAAGAAGAAAAAGGACAATGTAATGTCCCCATAAGGTGCTGGTTTCTATTGCTCATAACTGCTACCTTGTCTTCAATGTGCATGGGAAAATGAACTAGAGTGAAAGTTCACTGAGAAGGCAAGGTGGACACACGTCCCACCCCTAACCAAGAAGCCATCTGCAGCTAATACCTGCTGGCAAAGAGAAATATCGGCTTTCTCCAGTGGAGTGTCACTGGGCAACTATACTCCAGGGTAGGTCGCATGTCCTGTTGTCCAACGTGAAACAAACTCAAAGGCATTTGTGTGGATTTCTTATTTTGTTTTGCTTTGTTGGGCATTTTTTTTTGTCTTACTGGGTTTTTGTCTATTTGTCTTGATTTTTGTTTTTGTGGGATTTTTTGTTTCTTGATTTTTTGGCTTTTGTTTCTTATTCGTTTTGAGAGAAAGAGATAAATTGGGTGAGTTGGGTGGGTAGGGAGGTGGGGAGGATCAGGGAAGGGGCAAAGATGATAAGATAATGTATAATGTATAAAATAGGGTCAGCACATAACTTTAAATAATGGTGCAGAACAGCTTATTTCATATGTTTGCAAAGGATTGGCATTTCTTTCATTACAGAAAGTCACATGATCAGTCCGAGCCAGGAGTTCCACTTACTGGTGTGCCGGGGATGCCTGGAGAGCCTGGAGGGCCCTGGTGGCCAGGTGATCCTATTGAGCCCTTGCTTCCTGGGGGCCCCACAGGACCTATAGCCCCTTTCATGCCCATAAGGCCTGGTTTGCCACGTTCACCTTGTGGACCTCTGTCTCCTGGAATTCCCTGATCACCCTGTTTGGGGAGAAAATAAGGAGTTACCGTTTCTAGTAATGCTGTGACTAATAGCGAAGTCAAGGGAAGTACCCAAGGGAAGTGTGACCCCCCACAGCAAGTTCTTCAGTTCCACGCCTTCAGTTCATGTGCACGATTCTGGGAAGTGAGTGTGAGCTGAGTGTGACGGACGGGGGCTACAGGGGCCGCCCCGCACTTCCTGCACTATTCCTGGGTCTGCAATGCTCTGCAAAAACCTCACCTGTATTTCTCTTGATTTTAGAAAAAAATCATGAAAATAAGTGAACAATCACAGGTATTAATGTGATCATAAGGTACTAAAAGAGATAAAGAAGCCATGTAGAAAGAAAACACATGCCTGTAATATCAATGGCATTGTCTTAGAAAATATATCAATACGTAGACTTCTCAGCTCGTGTCTGTAGAAACTTTCAAGATTAAAAAATATTAACATACTTGGATCTATGATCTGTATTTTATGATCATGTGAATCTTTTATTTATTTATTTATTTATTGGTTTTTCAAGACAGAGTTTCTTTGTGTAACAGCCCTAGCTGTCCTGGACCTAGCTCTACAGGCCAGACTGGCCTCAAACTCACAGAGATCCTCCTGCCTCTGCTTTCCAAGTGCTGAGATTAAAGGTGTGCACCACCACCGCCTTGCAGAACATTTAAATTTTTATGTATGGGACCTGGTGAGATAACTGAGTTGACACCTGTCACCCATTGTCATTTCCGGCCTCAAAATGGCACATGGCATCCATCGCCAGACTTGATGTGTGGGTTTAATCCACATGCGCAGGCCACAGGGTTGAGGCAGAGAACGCTTCTATACTTACATAATTCTTTTTTTTAAATATTTTTTCTAAAAAATGCTTGTAGTGTTTATTATTAAGAAAACTGGAGAGAAAATAGCTGCTTGGAAAAAGAGGACTAGGGAAGCCATATAAAGTCATTGCATATTGCTAGTAGAAAAAATGTTTACAAAATACTGTCGATCTGATTTCGAAAGAATATATACTTTATATTGATTATATGTGTACATTATACATAAGAGTGAAAAATTAAAATACATTCAAAAAAATCTAATGTTTATCCCTGTGTAAGGATGCGTGGAAGACTTTTTCTTCTTAAATTTATGTTATCTTGTTTTTCATCCTTCCTTCCATCATCACGAATTACTTGTGTAATGTTTTAAAAAATGCCAATAAATTAGACACCAGGACACAAACACATATATGGTCACAAACATAGGAGCAGCCCTAAAAAGAACTAGGTGAAGTAACAAGGCTTGTGTAACTTAGACCGGGAACACAAGTCCTACTAGGAGATTATGATTCATTGCAGAAAATGCTGGTAAGTTCCAGTAACAGCACCGGCAGCCTCCAGAATCCTAACAAAAGTACACCCCACACCTGCGTGCGGAACTTCACATTCCATTCCCTTCCTTCTCCTCTCCATCCTCAGCTTCCCTACTCCACTTAGTGTTCCCATGGACCAGTGGTGCTCAGCCTGGGCGGTCTTGCTCCCTGGAAGGCATTTAGTGATGCCTGGGGAGTGACAGAGGAGGCATGATGATGCTGTTGCATCAGGACAGGGCCAGCAATGCCAGCAGTGTTCTGCAATATGCTAGGCAGCCAAACAGCACAAAAACTTACCTGCCTCCACGTGTCACTACCACTGTGGGTGAGAAATCCCTCAGCTGGCCAAAAGAATTTGGGTGGTGGTTGTAGTTGGCCTATGTGTCTCAGACAGGAGGGTGGTAAAACCCTTTCAAACTGGAATAGAAAGGCAGACTCATGTGCACAAAGACCAACTAGCAGGCACACTGTTCACATGACTTGCTCAAGTGTTGCATCCTATTCCTAGTGGATACATTGTTTCATGTACATCCTAACTATTTCAGGTCAGGAGAACCAAAGTTGTCTACAGGCTTCATTGTGTGGCTAAAGTCATGGAAGAGTTGTATCAGACAGGCGGGAGCATCAACCACAGAGGTCATATACATACGCGTTCTCCTTTGGGGCCTCTGTCTCCAGGTTTACCCATGATGCCCTGGAAAACAGATGTCAACACTAAAAATCATTGTTTAGTAAGATTTTCCATCAGTCTAACTGACCCAAATGGTTTTGAGATACATATACTTAAAAAGTAGAAATTTTAAGAATTCATACCATTAAAAATTTTTTCCCATACCTGAGCACCTGGTAATCCATCTTTTCCATTTATGCCCTAAAAAGATAAAAGAAAAAAATGTCTATCTCATGTCTTTGTACAGTCATAGTTAAACACACAAAAATATGTTACATATTACTTCATATCTTGGTGAGTCTGAATGGCAAAATTGAATAGAGAATTAGTACAGCCTTGTGGCCCCGAGTTCAAATTCTGATTGCCATCTACTGGCTCCATTGACTAGGCTTGGGGATTTAGTCGACCGGCATCTTCACATACACAGTGAAGAATATAAGAATGAGTTTACAACCAAGACAGAAGCACAGCAGCATGAAAGTGTGGCATCCTCTCAAGCAGTCACCCAAAATGGCTTCCTCCACCTCCTACGAAGAGTGATGGGGCCCCAAAGCATTGAACGATGAGCTGTGGAGATATTTTGTACCTCTTTTGTGCAACAGCTTTCTCTGAGATAAAACTTTCCATCTTGGAGGGAAGTTTCTTAAGACTCGGGATAGTTTAAAGGAAGATGAAACGCTCCATCTTTCAGGGAAGCTACTTAAAATTCAGGATAAACAACTTGAAAGCTTTAGGAAGTTCCTGAAACTGACCATATTCACTATGCTCCTCCTTCCCAAGGTTAGATGAGCAGTACGGACTTCTGAGAGACGCCCTTAGATGGGCTGAACTGCCTGGAAACAGTGGAAGAATCTGGAGAACATACTCTCCATCCTGGTGAGCTGCCTGTAAGTTGTGTAGTGAGCGCCAGGGCTCCAGCTTTTGTGAGCATTACCCATGGTGATGCAGCTTGTAGGGCATCATTTGTGAGCCTGCCAGGAGCTCCTCACCTACACTCCTGTAAGTCATGCCAGTTAAGCTCACTAGTTCACCAAGTTCACAGCTGTCCTTTCTTCGGTCTGCTGTTGATTCCCTGTCTGTCTGAGGAGACACTCATTGACGTCTTCCTGGGATTTGTATCTCCACAACAACCTTCTAGCAGTTTTAATCCCAGGTTCCCTCTCAGCAAATGCTGTCATTTGGTTCTGAGGGAATTTCATAACATGGCCAGAATGTGTTCCCACTATAAAATAAATCGTCAGGCTGGAGAGATGGCTCAGAGGTTAAGACATTGGCTGCTCTTCCAGAGGTCCATAGTTCAATTCCCAGCAACCATAGGGTGGCTCACAACCACCGGTAATAAGATCTGGCGCCCTCTTCTGGTGTGTGGGCATACATGGAGGCAGAATGTTGTAT
>LOJH01015663.1:321-23301 GCA_001685095.1 Ellobius talpinus | reverse complement strand
GCGGGAGCCGGGCGGGACAAAAAGCAGGCCTGCGCTCCCCCTATCACTACACTTGGGGTTCTTCCTTCCGTGGGAAGCACTATTATTCGGGAAGTAGGAATCTCCTTGCAGAAGCTTGAAGATAGATATATAACTATCCAGGTCTACTTGAGCCACACAGAAAAAAAGATTTTCTGGAGTCAGTAATTGTAAGCTTCAAAAAACCTGTTAAATCACAGAATTGTACCATGAATCCCTAGTTGTGAGTTGTGCTTCAATAATTTTCACTCACATTATATTTTTAATGTATACAAGCTAAAAAATAAGACATGCAAATAGAATATTAATTGACCTCTAATAAACTTGCATTATTTTCTTAGGTTAATATTATGATAAATTTATTCTAATACACTACTTACTGTTCATGCAAAATTGAAGAGGTGATTGCATACTGTCCATTCCTTTTGAGAAATGAACATAGTTTAAAAAACTTATGTAAAATATACAATTTAGCTTTATATATAGTAAAAGTAAACACATTACCTTCACTCATCTTGGTAAACATTACAAATGTTAAGTTTAAATTATAAACTTTTTAAAGAACACAAACAAAAATGATGTTTTAAAATTTTACTAAGTCTGGTATAGTGGCCCAAGGTGGGAGTTTTGTTTACTTTCATCATAATTTCACTTTCTCTTTAATTTTATCACTGGTACCCAAAGGTTTAGCTGTTGTTCTTGAAATAATAGAATCACTTCAATGCATTTTTGAGATGATGTCTAGGGAAAAGAGAAGCTAGTTCAGTCTTACCAGCAACAACAACAATAACAACAAGATACCAAATATGATTTTTGCCCCCCATGAGCTGACTACATTGCAGCATAATTACTTCATGGACGCTACCTATTTCATCAGGAAGAATCTTGAAAAGACTTTACGTAAAGACAGAGGATTTAAAGTTCCTTCTTCTACTGCTTCATCAAAAACATCCCTAAACTGGTGAATAGCACACAGGGATAATCCCAGCAGTCAGGAACCTCAGTCAGGAGAATCACAATTTTGAGGCTGGTCTGGGCTACATAGTGTAATCACAAAACTCTCAATACAACTGGTCTTTTGAAACTATGAGGTTGTAGCAGTGGGAACATGATGACCCTGAATTATTATGGAGGTAGCGACTGCTGAGTCAGGCTGAAATACAAAACCCTTTCAGCCCCATTGTCTTAACACTGTAAGCATGTCTTGTACAGCAGTTTCCTCCAAGACTAAAACCGTCCATCTTTGAGGAAAGCTTGTTATGAAAAAGGATGCTCCAAGGGGAGTTCTCTCATTGCAGGGAAACTCTGTAAACTCAGTACATTCCTGAAACTGACTAGAAAGATATACTAGGCTCCTCCCTCCCCTAGTGTAGATAAATTGTAGAAACCTCCCTACAAGTAGAGACCAGCTAAGCTGCCTGGAAGAGACTTACACTAATTAATCTCCCTAGAGAGGACATTCTCCAACCTGCTGAGCTGCCTGCGAGTTGACGATGTGCTCCAAGCTTCAAATTTTCCTCTCTATCACCCATGTTGGGTAGGCTTTTGATGATGCCCTGGCTTTGAGTCATTTTTGCTCCTCTAAGTAACTATTCAATAATACTGTATGTACACTAAGCCTACACATAAAATAAATCAAATTCATTTTCTTACCAAGGGTCTAGTGGTATCTATACTTGGTCTGTTGTTTGTTCCCTATCTGGGATGAGTAGGTTTTGTTGATGTCTCCCCAGAAATAGTGTCACACAATCCTACTAGACAGCTAGACTGAAGCTTAGAGAGGGACAACACTCAGGCGGGATATTTCTGTGAGATCAGTGAACATTCTTGCTTGTTACCTAAAGGAACTGACTTAAGTATCATGCATAGAGCAAGAACACAAATAGACCTCACAGAGCAAAAGAAATGGAGACTGCAGTTCAGGGAGACAGATATCAAGAGAGAAAGGATAGTGGTTTGACAGAAGGACCTTAGTCTTTTTACATGGGATCCTTTGAGCCTGCTTCTGAATATTAAGTCATGTACAGGAAAACTCCACAAGAGAACAACCAGATGGCAGGGCAGCTGCAAGCTGGGCAACTCTTGGAGCCCACATACAATTCATGATGGTTCATCCTTAAGTCTCCAAAGCAAGCACAGCAAGCTAGTGTAGCCCTGCCTTCAACAGTCTTCTGTTAATAGCCACCATGGGTCATTTCTCCAGGCTAAAGACTGTGTTCTAAGCTCTTGAAAATGACAACAACCTTCTTTGTATCTGTGCCATCTAAGCTCACCCCACCTGTCACCTTTGAGTCTTAATGAGGAAAAGTAAAGATGGCAAGCTGAGCTGGGTTTCCTGGTCAACCCTAAACTTGCTTAAAGGATCTCAGAAAAGGCAAACTCCTGAGGTTTTGTTTATACTTGGATCTACAGGGCAATGTGAGCACCTTCTCCAAGCTTGTCTAATCCTGGCCCTTGCTGAGAGCCACGTGCAGGGTTATCCAGCTGGGGAGAATAAACAACTACTCAAGGCCTCTGGCTTTCTGTGTGTGTGAGTCACGGAGGGGTGCCTGTTGGAGTGTTAAGAAAGATAAACACATGGCAGCTCGCTAAAGCCTGTTTCTGGAAGCTTCACAGGAGAGAACAGATAGCCATTGTTCAATGCCTGTAAAGTGTTATGCGTCTAGACTGGGCAGTGCGTGCTTAGCAAAGGCTGTTCTTGATGGATCAGAAATGGAAAATGCTTGTAATTAAACTGAAGTGAACCAGGGGTGACAGGATGTTGGGGGGGTGAAAAGACAGAGAGGACTGAGAGTAAGGAAATGGGTCAATATCAAGGAGGTGCCACATTCAATTGGATCAGAAACTCTCATAAGAAAACAAAACAACACTGGAGAAAATTTCTCCTGCCACAGTGATGTGGGATTCCCCTCTGTATGCTGTGATTACCATTAATGAATAAAGAAACTACTTTGGACCTATAACAGGGCAGAACTTAGATAGGCGGGGAAAACTAAACTGAATGCTGGGAGGAAAAAGGCAAAGTCAAGAAGAAGCCATGGAGCCACCACTGGAGACAGACATGCTGAAACTTTGCTGGTAGGCNTTACCATTAATGAATAAAGAAACTACTTTGGACCTATAACAGGGCAGAACTTAGATAGGCGGGGAAAACTAAACTGAATGCTGGGAGGAAAAAGGCAAAGTCAAGAAGAAGCCATGGAGCCACCACTGGAGACAGACATGCTGAAACTTTGCTGGTAGGCCATGATCTTGTGGTGATGCACAGATTAATAGAGATAGGTTAAATTAAGATGTAAGAGTTAGCCAATAAGAAGCTAGAGCTAATGGGTCAAGCAGTAATTTAATTAAAGTGGTATTATTTCTGGAGTCTGGGAAGCCAAGAAACAAACAAGCAGCCTCCCTACAATAGCCATAGTCTTGACCATATCCAAGAAACAGAAAATATTGGTGGAGGGCAAACATGACTATATTCTCATGAATCTATGCCTACCTTACTAGGAAAGATCGTATATAGAGTTATGCAATATTTCTCAGTCTGCTGCGCACCATTTTTCCATAAAGGCTTGCTCATGCCTTGAGCCTTTTGGATTTCACAATTTATGACAACACTTAAGAAATAATGTAGACCTTGATCCGACTTTACATGAAAGGAAGAACAGTGATAGCCATTGACTGGGCATATAAAAAATACATGACAAATAATCACACTGAAGAACTTGTGAGTCCCCTCCCTATGGATCTAATACTCAGCACCAACTCTCTTTAGACTACCACTGTTCATGCTTTAGGGTAATGCCTGTCACATGCCCTGTATCCTAGAAAAAAAAAGCAATGTGTCTGTGTCACTGTCGCTGTTGAAGAGACAAACTGCTTTGGAGTGGAGACAGGATTCAACCAGCTGATGGCCTTAGGGAAGAGAAGAAAAAATGTGTCCAGTGACTTCAGATTCTTCCTCTCAGATGCTATAAATATAATACATTCTTTCCTAATAATAAGATAGTGTTTCTTTTCAGCATTCAGAGAACTTCTTTCTTGGGATTTTAGGTTGGTCATCCAAAACTATTGAGATAATCACAACAGTTGTCATGGTGACTATAGAGCATTCTGCATGTTAAAAATTATATTACTCTTAATTATTGTCTCTTTTACTGTTAGTCACCCAAATGTCATGTGCCTTGAATGGAACATTCAGATATTATAAAAATGAATGCACCTGTCTGTATAGTTTGCTGGCATAAAGTCCTATGATACTTATAGATTTATGTGTATCTTTTTTTATTTTGAAAGTATGTAAGTATGCCAAGGTAAGAAAATAAAATATGCATTTTTATGGAGTGCTAGGATAATTTTAAGTTTAAAGAGTAAGATATATGATATACTGACCTCAAATCAACTCTTTTTCGCTAATTTCCTTGCCCATCCCTTGCACAAGATGGTTCTGTCCAAGTCACCAGTATTGAGTAACTTAGGTCACCAGGACTGGGATTCAGCAGGAAAGTAAATGGTGCTCTCCTAACCTGACAGTGTTTTTACTTCCTCACCCATAAAGCCCTGCTCAGTGCTGTGTGCTCTGGTGATATGGTTTTCTTTCTGAAAAAGATCAGTTTCTTGGAAAATGCAGTCATTTCTGTGTTCTGCCGCTAACAATTTTAGTACTGTGCAGAATAGATAGCAGAATATCCCACCTTGGAGGGCAAAAGATTCAAGAGAAATGATCATATTTTAAATGTCACTCATTATCATATGTCACCTTTAGTACTAACTCCATGAATCTCTGAGCAGAAATCTCAGAAAATGTTGCCTGTTTTATGAATTGCATTTGGGTATAAGAAAACAGGATGTGAAGTAAGCCTTGCTCATGCATATGCATATGACATACACATGTATAATTAAATAATTACATTTATAATAAAATTATATTCATAAGGAAACTAGGGTGAAGAGGAAGAAAAAATGTTATGCCTGTGTTGGGTGCTAGTATTTGTACCTAGACACTTCTTCCTTGTAATCTTAAGTCATGAATACTTCTAGGCAACTTGCCTTCCCTTTAGTAGGGAGGATATGGCGTGTTGTCTCCAAAAGCAAATGACAAAGACAGTACTTCCCAATGAGGAGGATCCAGCTGCCAAGGTTGTGAGTTCCTGACTCTTGATATTTCTCCTTTTGCTCATGATATCGTAAGATCTGAGAATGAGTTGTCCAGGGATTATGTTATGGCATCTCCACTAAGGGTATTCAACTCAGGCTCCCTGATATACAAGATTCTCTGGAGCTACCCCACTTCTCACTTTTATTTTTAGCTATATGTCAGCTCATCTTGAAAAAGAGACTATGTCTTTTCTTCTAAGGAAAAGTTAAGGATTCAAAGAGTGCTTTCTGCATAAATTTGATCCACATGGCCTTTCAATCATCACTTGGAGATGCCACTGCTGTGGACTCTTTGCTCATTCCTAATATGCTTAAGAGATTTAGGATAAATAATTTGGGTAATAATATCTAAACTTTAAGAAAAAATGTAACTTTTGACTTTGAATTTGTGCCTAATTTTCAAAAATATATGTGAAACATAGTGTCAGTTACATGATGGAATAGGACTTTTGATAGACTTAACATTCCAGTTACTCATATTCATAACTCTTATGAAATGTGGTTTTAAATTAGTTATATTTTAACAAAATATTGGCAGACATTAACATCATCAAGGGATAATTATGGATAATCTTTCCCCAGGTGTTGAAAAACCAGACTAGAATGTCCAAGACATCATCATCTGCATAACAGAGAATACTATCTCTCAGCCTCATTATTGTTTTCTTACTTTTTTACTTTTTAAAACACTTTGGTTTAATAACTAGATCCTAGAGCTGGAGAAGTGGCTCAGTGGTTAAAAGCACTTGACTTGCTGCTCTTGCAGAGTATCCAGGTTCAGTTCCCAGCACCCACATTGTGGCTCACAAACATCTGTAACCCCAGTTCCAGGGGATCAGATGCCTGCTGTGGGAATATGGTCTTCTACCTTGTAAAGATTTGACACTCATATTGGTTTAATAAAACACTGATTGGCCAGTAACCAGGCAGGAAATATAGGTGGGGTGTACAGGCAGGAAGTATAGGCAGGGTGACCAGAGTAGGAGAAATCTGGGAAAAGACTCAGTCTACAGTCATCACCCAGATGCAGAGGAAGCAAGATGAGAATGTCTCACTGACAAAAGGTACCAAGCCATATGGCTAACACAGAAAAGAATTATGAGTTAGGATGTTAGAGTTAATAAGAAGCCTGAGCTAACAGGTCAAACAGATTATAACTGATGTAGGCCTCTGTGTATTTCTTTGGTACTGAATGGCTGTGGGACTGGGCAGGACAGAAACATCTGTCAATGGATGTCCTCTTCTACCTTGTCATGGGAACTACACTCATATGGTGCACTTTCATACATGCAAGCAAAATATTTATACATATAAAATAAAAATAAAATCTCCTCAGAAACATAAAAGCTCTACCCTATAAGTTTAAAAGATCTTTAAAAATGATACTCATTGCTGTTCTTTTCGCATAAAGTTGCAGTCAGAGCTGGAAATATAGCTCAGTTGACAGAGTGCATCACATAGACACAGCCCTGGCTCTGAGTTCTGGCCCTGTATAAACTGGGCAGGGTGATGCATGCCTGAAACTCCAGTACTCAGGAGGTAGGACCAGGAGTTCAAGGTCATTTTTGGAGTACATATTGAGATAGAAGTTAAGCTATGTCACATGAAATCTTGTCCAAAGTCAAATCTGGGATCATTGTAATATTGATCTCAACTCATTTGGGCCACTATAACACATCATACAGAAGATAATTGATAAATGATAAAAGTTAATGTTGTAGTTCAGAGGCTGGGAAGGTCAAGATCAAGTGTCCTGTTTCCTATTTCTCTTGGGTTATCACATGCAGTCCTTTGTTTTCTAGCACACATCTTTCTTTTCATCATGATTTTCTTTGTCAATCTACTAAAGTTTTCCCCCAATTTATCTTGGTATTCATTTCTTTAGCCAATAAAAAATCCACATGGTTTCTTTTATGTGTTTGATTCTTGGGCTCTTCCCCCCAAGTTCACACCTCAATTCCTTATATTTTCACCCCTTTTGTCAACGGTGATCAATACGCCTCTACCCATAACTTGATTATTGTTGTCAAGAGAATTAATTTGTTTGACCACCCAACTATTTTAGCTGTTTTAATCATTATCCACTGTTAATCATGTCATACTTGGCAAACCAGCCCTAGGAAGCTGTTTGTTTACATTCCACTACCCTCATCTTAGTCTTAGTCAAAGAGGCTGATGAGATACATGTGAGCCAGAAGACCATGAAATCATGTTATTAAGAACACTATGAAAAGAAATTCCACCACGTTCTCTCTCTCATTAAGTTTACATAGGGGTCACGTCTCGAGTACTTTGAAGGATTCTCTAGCAGACTGATGAAATAGGTGTTGAGTCATAAACCTAAGGAAAACATTACACACATAATCACCCCAAGAGCTTGAATGTCTGATGCAAAGAGCCAATGTCACAAACCCAACAACACTGACCTTGCTAACTCAGCAGGGCATCAGATCCAGAGCCATCCAGGGGCTGCCCGCAGGCTGGACATGGCCTACAGAGCTATCTGCTTGGCTTCAATGCCTGGTGTTAATATTTGTGTGTCAAAACTTGTAAAATTAGCTGAATTTTGTATTAACATCTGGGTATCCCTGTACTCCTGAGAAATCACGTTTGGTAGCACTACAGCTCTGTTCCCAGTTACAGCAGCCAGCAGAGAGAAACATTTGCCCTCCTGTGGGCTAAGGTGCACTGGGTCACCTTAATCCTTGCTAGGGCTCAATGTTTCCTGAGTCAAGGTGAAATATCAATCACAGTCTCTAAGAGCAACAGTTATTTAGTTTAGTTTATATCTCCTGGGACTGAGGAGATAGTTCGTTTGACAAAGTTTTCTCTATGCAGGCTTGAGGACCTGACTTAGAATATACATAAAAAGACTGGTGGAATGGTGCACTCCTATAATCCTAATGATGGACAGTCAGAGACAAAAAGGATCCTGGGAATTTACTGGCCTGCTAGTCTAGCCTATCTGGGAGCTTATCATTCAGTGGGGCCCCTGTATTAAAAATAAAATGGAGAGTAACAGAGGAGGACACCAGACATTGATCTCTGGCTTTTGTATGCCTATATATGTACACACATGAACACACATACAAAACTAATGTTTTTTTCTGTAACTATTCTCTTTTAAAAGTGATTTCGCAAATGATTAACTGAGGGGATTATGTCTTTAAAAGGGAGTTTTCTTATGCATTTCATGTGTGAGTGTGACGTGTACATCCTGCAACCTCTTCTCTGGTCTGTTCCTCATGAGCCCTCGTGGGTGCAGATGTGCTAGTTTGAGATGAACGTCTTCTACCCACAGAGAAAAGCAGAGCTGGCCTGCGGATGTAACTCAGAAGCACAGCATTCGCTTGGCATATGCCAGGCACTCATTTGAAGCCCTCACAGGGCTAAGGAAGCAAGCAGACAAACAAAAATAATGAAGAGCTGAAAAGACCTTAGAGAACTAACTTCTAAAGAGGGGTGGGTTGTCACAAGAAGTACTTAAAGGTAAGCTCTTCAGCTGTGGTGGGTGACATATGCCTGTAGCCCAAAGCTGGAGTAGATGAGACAGAGAGATGGAGAGCTAGAGACCTGTCTGGTCTGCATAGTGGGGTCTAGGCCAGCCTGAGCAATAGAGGAAGACCATGTATCAAGTGTGACAATAACTACAATAACAACAGTACTAATACGAACTACCCGTGCTTAAAAAGAACACTAGAATGTAATTATTTATTTATTAGATAACCTCATATGTCCCAGGCAGGCGTCAAACTCACTATGAAATCCAGGATGATATTGAAATTCTAATCCTCTTGCCTCCTGTTAGGATGACAGGTATGTGTACCCGTGTCTGTTTCATACCCTATCACAGATGGAACCCAAGGCTTCATATGTAGTAGGCAAGTGATCTACCAAGAAAACTATAGCCCTAGCCTAGTATCCTCTCCTTTATTCCTTAAAAATCATTTGTATTTAATTTTTATTTTGTGTGTGTCTGTACATGGGCATGTTCACACCACAGCATATGTGTGGATGTCAGTAGAACTTGTGAAAGTCTTTCCTCTACACCATGTGAGCTCTGTGGAGGGGAGTGGTCACACTTGAGTGCTTGGACCTAGAAGCAGGCTTCTTTACTTGCTCAGCTGTCTCACTGTCCCTAATTTCGTGCACATAAATTTTACAATTTTAAAACAAAATTAAAATGTAGTAATTCTGAACCATAACATAAACATATTTGGAAGGCTGCTCTAATTTGAGGGCTTGAAACTCATGATCAAACAAGAGCAGGGAGCCCAGTCTTGGGAACCTAAAGCGACTTGGGCAACTTGTACCTGCATTATATAGAGGAAGCTTTTGAAGTCACTGTACCCCGGCCTTCCCAGTTGGAGAATATAACAGACTAGTTAAAGGGACACACAGTGGTTTTAAATCCTACTCAAGTGCTTTCAAGAGCAGGAGACCAACAAAAGGACAATTCCTCTGAAATAACTGGGTAACACATTAAAAGAAAACAAAAAAAAAAACCTGTCAGACTTTGTCCTGTAGCGAAGCACAGATTTCTACTCATGGGGCATCAACAATTCCCTTTCTTGAGAACCATGGCATCCGATCAATGCCTCCATTGCCAGAAGCTGCCTGCTGTGGCCGCATTCTCATTGGCCAGCTCCCCTTGGCCTGCATCTGCCTTCTTTTTCCTGTGGAAATAAAACATACAAGCAAGGAGAAAGGACATATTTGGTAATGTTACGCTTCTCAGCTTCCTCCTTGGGGCAGCCTCAGCTGCAAAATGTCAAGGGAAAAAATATCACTCCAACTTGGAATGAATTCCAGACAGACCCTGATGCCTGCAAAGTTGTCAGAGGGAGCCAAGTCCAGGGAAGCCAAAGATGAAGAAGGTTCATTATTCGACTTGAAGAGACGCTCAAATAATCAGACACTCTGGTATTTATGATTTCCCCCGTTTCAGATGGTCTGCAGCTCACAAGGTTCCCCTCCCTTTACCACCAATCCTGAGCTTCCTTTTAAATGAAGCCGCAATGGTTATAAAAAGACTCTCCCCATTACTTGCAAGCCACAAGCACTCCAGGAGACACTGCCTTCATACAGGCTCCTTAGGGCTTGAGAGCGGCCCCTCCTGATTATTAGTCTGGAGAGGGCAGGCCAGGAAGTCAGACACACTTCACCTTGACCATGCCACCGGAGTCCTCATCTGGTTCTCGTGTCTGTGCCAAAGCCTGCTGCTACTCACAGCATTCGCTGTGAAGGTCTTTACTGAAAAGCACTTCTTTCTTTCCACTAGCCTTCCTTTTCATAGGGAGGAATGGGCTCCCGTTGTTCCCTGACCCTGCCAGTTGGAGAGTAAACCTCCAGGACTGTTCCTGAGGTTTAGTTTGGGGAGGGATTTTCTTCTTTCTCCGGACACTCAGTGCCTTTTCTCTTTTCATCCTTGGCCACATGCTGGCAGAAAAGAAAGGAAGCTGAATTTGTGATCCAAACTTTATTAAATTGCTATGTACACATTTCCTCCCATTCCTTGGTCTTCGTTTCTAAACGCTGTGGTATTTGTTTGTCCTTGCTCACCCTAAGTCCTTATTTGGATTCTTCAAGATGCTTGAAAGTGTCCAAGGATCTGTTTTAGCAACTGGTGGAAGTGTCCACAGGAGGAATGGGATGTTCTGTCTTCACCTGTGGTCTCCATGAATACGAGTCTTTTTCTCTTTTCCTGCAGAGCCCAGTGACTCTCTGCTGGTTTTGCTTCTCAACAGTATCTGGTTTGTGCTAGTTCCATGGTGATCAACCGTTAGGTCATAAACATTAGATGTGGCATCACGAGTGAGTCAGTGGGGAGGAAGCTGGTTGGAAATGCAGCAGAGAGCCTCTGTTGACAGATGGATGCCTTCATAATCACAGCTTGCAGAAGGGAGCCCTGCCCTGCCCAGTTCTGACACTGATTCACAAACCTGGACTGAGGGATCATTCCGGAGGAGGCTGGGGAAGCCCATCCCTGGCCTCACTCCTTTTCTCCCTTTCATGTCTTTCACTGGACAGCCGTGCCTCTAAGAAGAGGTCAAAGTGAACAGGGAGATCTTTCTCATGCATTTTTGAGTGCTTGAGTTTTAAAACTCCTGTCTGCTCCTTCTGAGACAAATAGAAACCAAGTTCATCTTGTTAACCCTTTGCTCATAGTATATTTAATGTTGAAAAGTTGCTGTTTAGTTTCTCTACTTCCTTATCGAGGAAAATGGGTCTAAAAGGAACGTACCTTGGGAAGGAAGAGGGTCCAGCTATATGATTTCACGACTGCCGTCTGCAAGAAATTGGTGTTAAGACTTTCCATGGATCAGAAAATGCATGGGACACTCATTTCTCAAGGAATATTTTCTGGGATATTTGCATATAACATGTGTACAATATTATATTTTGAATAGCTCTAGATCTCTCACAGCATCTGATACAAATGTAGAGTCTATGTAAATAGTTGCTATCTGATACATTTTAGGGAATCATGTCAAGAAAAGATATCCTACTTGTTAATACTTCCAGTTCAGAGTTGGTAAATCCACAGAGATAAAGTCACTGGCTGAGGAAGACTAGCCTTGTGTCAGTGCTCCTATTAGGCACTACTGGGATATCAGATATTTTAGGCACAATTCCTCAAGCTCGTGTTTCAGTTTAGAAGAATTAGCTTAAGATTTCTAAACTCAGAGAGCACTATGTCACAAGTCACCCTAGGATGTGAAGGGACAGGCCTATAAGAGAAACAGCATCCTTTCCTGTGTCCATCATCGAGAACTCAGTATTTCTGCCAGCAGGTCAGCCTTTTTCATGCAGGTACACTAGACCTGAAGGAGAACATTCCACCTGGGGATCAGGTTCTATCATCTTACTGGAATGAAATTAAAACCACAGAAACTTCAGTACAAACACATTGACCATGGCCCAGCTTAATAGAAGTCAGCATTTAGATGATCTGCCCAACTCACCCTCCCTCTAGGCTGAGGGAACAATAAAGCAAAATACTTTGAAAACCCAATAGGGAGATCCAGGCTAGATATCAAGGAAGAGTCATCAGCATCAGGAAACCAAAAGAAATTAGGAAATGACCTTATAAGATGAGGCTTTGAGCTGACCTTAGAAATGCTTACCAGAGTGATTCAGATGCAGTCCTGAGATCCCAACAAAGCTGGATTTTCTTCAAGACTTGAGACTCTAAGTCCTCAAGAGAGTAAGTGTACATTACTCACTGAAGGTAGCATTGCTGTCCATTGGCTGGGGGTGGGGAAGCTCTTGGCAATGTGCTTGTTTCTGAGTCATGAGGACCTGAATTTTATTGTCAGGGGTCATGGCAAGTGAAATGGAATGAAGCAAACAAAAAAATGCCAGGCCAAGTCTCTGGGGTATCCCACTCATGGGTGCTGGTCCTCGGGGGGGGAGAGCTCTCTCTCTCAGGGTATGGGCCTCCAGCTGTCCAGTCATTATTTGGTCACTCCCACACTTTCTGCACCAGCTTTACCCCAGCACATCTTGTAGGTACGACAATTTGTAGGACAAAGGTCTGTGGCTGGGTTGATGTCCCAGTCCCTCTGCTGTAAGTCTTGCCTGGTTACTAGAGATGGTCATATGATTCAGACTCCATATCCCCCTTTGATAGGAGTCTTAGCTAGGGTCACCCTCATAGATTCTTGGGAATTTCCATTGTTCTAGGCTTCTTGCTTATCCTAAGCCCTCTGCATATATGTTACAGTCATGTAACTTGGTCTTTGTGTGAGATTCCTGACAGTGAGATCAAGGGCTGTCTCTGACTCTGTTGCCTGATTTTGGAACCCATTCTTCCTACTGGATTGCTACATCCAGCCTTCATAGAAGAGGAGGTGCCTTGTTTCCCTGCAGCTTGATGTATCATAGCTGATTCACATCCATAGGATGCCCACCTGTGTCAGAAGAGAAACAGTGGAGGAGGCAGGGGTAGGGTGGGATGAGGAGAGAAGCGGGCAGGAACTGGGAAGAGGGGAGGGAAGGGAAGGGAACCTTTGGCTGGGATATAAGGACAAAAATGCTAAGCACTTGCCAACACCACAGAGACTGAGGTGGGTAGATTCCCAAAGCGACTGGAAAGCCAGATTAGCTTAATATACCTGATGAATTCCAGACCAGTGAGAGACTATTTCTCAAATACAATAACTAAATTAGTATATCTGAGGAACACCTGAGATTGTCCTCCGCCCTCCAATCATGTGCACACTCACCTCATTACACATGAGTCCACCCACATGAACACACACATACACATACACACATGATATTGCCCATTGTCTGGAGAATCCTGACTACTTTTATATGACAAAGTCAGTTTTTCCTTGTTGGACACTAACTGGGAAGAGCTTTATTCCATGTCTCTCGCTTTACTCAGGAACACATAAAGGCACAGACTGGTTACTGAAGACTTCACAGTTGTTGAGGCACACAGTCATGGCTCCCTGTTCTCTGTGCTTTCTCCACCCGGGCTTGCACCATCTCTAAACCTGTTAGTGACACAGCCCTACTTCTATTTGCCCATGTCCCTACCGACTGAATTCTAGAAATGCTTTTGTAAGAATTTTGTTTACTAAGCGGAGCAATACTGAGACAGAAATATGACAGTCCCTGGGGACTGGTGTGGCTAAATATCAGTTTAAAAGAATAGTTTAGACAAAGAGTAAGGAGGAAATGCTAGTGACGTGAGCTCATTGTCTACTCACAGAAGAGGTTACATTTGGGATCGGGCAAGTTCTCCTTTTCCTCAGTCTGGCCCTGGAGGCTGCACAGCAGCGTCACACAGATCTCCACCCTGCAAGGGCTTTTCTGATAGGAAATCTTAAGCTTCTTACTTCTCTTTGAGAAAGTTCTATTTTGTGTTTCAAAACTACAGACACAATTTTGTATGCAATTATACCTTTGTTGGGTCTCATGACTCCTGACATTGGTAACGGTAACTCATTTCAGACGAAAACTTTTTTACAGCTCTGCCCCCATTCGTCACTTTCTTTCCCTTGTTTGTTTGTTCTTCAAGACAGTTTCACTGTGTGATCCACAGAGATGTGGACTTTGGGGTCCTGCTGCCCCGCCTCACAAATGCTAGGGTGATGGACCTCTGCCACCATGCTCAGCCTTATCTTTTCTCAGTTTGCAGGGTAATCTGTCCATTTTTCACAGGAAGCAGTTGGGCTGTTCTGCCTTTGCCATGCATGTTGTGTGTAAAGGACTTCCTCAACCCAACTTTTTGGTTTTAGGGATTCAGCATTGATTGTGGGAAATAAAATAATTACACCAAGTGATAAAAATCCTCACCTAAAACTGATATTAATATCATCACATTTCTCTTCATGCCCATGTTTTTAAAGCTATTTTTCCTCTACATATAACATAACTATATCAGAGAATGCTTCATATAGTCTCAATAAACTAATCTCATGTAGCATAAATGGTCGTTTTCACAGTGAATTTTGCTTGGCTCCAAAAATCATCTTACCACCAAATATTACTTCTAATCTGAGAAGAACTGGAATTCTCATTATTGTATCCTGTTGTTCAGGTTAAGAATTTTTTTTTTCTGTAGAAAATTCTGCCAGTAGGTGTCTAAGTACCCAAATTATAACATGTTAGTACCAGTAAACACGATCGCTTACATCCAGGACCACAACATGGGACAAAAAAAGATCAGCATTTCACTAGCAAACTGAAACCATCCAGATAGATTAGGCTGGGGGAAGAAATGTGATTGACAATGGAGTGGGGATTAGCACAAGCATAAGAGACAGGGTGCCAAAGGAGACCAATTGTTGGAGTGCAGCTGCTCTTCCCTTCTTTTGGGAGGGCTGTGTGTCCATTACTTCCTTCTCCAGCACTCTTGCTGGTTTACTTTGTTCTCAAAGTCCTGCATCATCCCTAGTTGGATAGCATTAAACATTTAAAGTTAGAAGCCCAAGTTGTATGCTATGAAGTCATGTTAGTCAGAAAACCCTTCTAGAATAAATGTTCATTAGAATAACTAAACAAATTTAAAGACAAAACCCTAGTGGGCTGGCACTCAACATTTATAATGGAGACAGGGAGGGGCCCCAATAGAGAGACAGCCTGTGCCAAGAGAAAGAACAGAGATCCAAGATGGCGGGGGGAAGGCAGGGTCGCTGGGACTGGGCGTGGCTTGCCTCTTAAAGAGACAAAAACCATTACATACCCCTTTTATCCCAGCACTCCAGAGGCAGGAGAATCTCTATGAGTTCAAGGCCAGCCTGGTCTACAGCTTGAGTTTTAGAACAGCCAGGGATATATAGAGAAACCCTGTCTCAACAAACAAACAAACAAACAAACAAACAAACAAACAGAAATGTGAATGAAATCCCTGGGTCATGCTGGAGAGGCACCTAAGTAGATGGTAAGTTAGTTAACCAAAGTTAACAGCTTGTCTAAGATTCTCAGGAGCTGACTGGGGGAAGGAATGAGGCCCTGGCCAAGGTCACATATATTCAGCTCTTAAGCCCAGGTCTTTGCTTCTTAAACATAAAAAAAAGAAAATCTATCTACGAAAGAATATCAACCTTATTTCAGTAGCCTTTAAAGGAAATGTTGACTGTGCTGAAATGTTTACTTAGCTATCAAGGCCTTTAATGAGGCTCTGGGATGAGAGGCTCCTTTCCCATCTCCTGTTCCTCAAATTTCCCTTTGTTTCAATTCTTCCTTAGTCTGGAGTCCAGGAAAGAATTAAAAATTAAATTCAGTTATAAGCTGCCAATCTGATAGTCTGCCAGAGTTCCATTTTGCTTGGGGAGTAGGTCTATTCACTTTGAGACCTTCATCTGTCTGAATGACCTCTAGACACACCATGAAGCATAGTCTGCTAAATCAAAATGTACTGATTGAAACACTAATTTTCACTTTGAAACACTGAGTATAACATCTGACTCGATGTGTGGTTATTGTGGCCTAGGGAATCTGGTGCAGATTGGCCTACCCCATATGTGTCAAGTACAGTACAAACTCAGATTCTGTCATTTGTCTCATAGGCTCTTTGAAACTACCATCTCGAAACAGAACTTACTTCACTGGAGCCACAAGGTAACTAAAAACAAGAGAAAACCTGCCATTGATGTCTCCATTTTGCATTTATCTCCTTATTTGGGGCCTCTTGTTTCCTATGTGCATAAAGTTTGCTAGTCTCCCAAGGAAAGATTACATGCTTAGGCAACTGTGACACATCACACATCTCATTTCCTTTTAAGTCTACGCATGGTGTCACCATGGATTCTAAGAGCAAGACTTCAAAGTGAGGACAGACTATCTTCATGTTGACAGCAATTGTCTATGATGGCGATGCTATACCCTAGAGTAGAACATCTTGTAAGACCCAGATCTGTATCTTCAAGTGTGACATCAACTAGCAGACTGAAATTTTATCAGACCACCTTGTAGACCCAGAGCTGAGGCAAGGACCAGGACTACACCCCTTGGGGAACATAAAGGTCCTTGAGCTCACAGATAATCACTAAGGAAACCAGGAATGTTAAGCATGCAAGACTGTCTTTTCAAAGGAAGAGATGTACAACCTGTTTTTCCACCTAGAAGACTGAGAATGGAGGCCATTAAAATAATAACCTGGTGATTTGGGCTATCTGTAGATCCAGGCCATAACAAGCTCCCACAAGCAGGACCACAGGTGGTTAACCATTGAGGTGACCTTTGCAATATTTGTATGGCCAGGGGCTTCCCCAATATCCCATAGTCAGGACTGGAGATGGCTAGAAGCCCAAATGACTTCTACACTATCTGCATGACTGAGACTACACCATATCCCTCCCTGTAATACTTGTCGCCTATCTCTAGAACCCATCTTCTTGGAAGCAGTATTGCGTACTCTGAGAAGAGTGTCAATGTAATTATGTCTCCTTGTGCAGAGGGTTTGTATTACATTGGAAAGCCTTTCCTCATATTGTACTGTACTTAAATATGTTTACAATAAACTGCCTGGTGTTAGACTCTAGAGGTTTAAGCCAACACTGGCTACTGAGATGTGTTGAAGTAGATTTCCTTCTTGTCTTACATGGATTGTTACTCTGAGGCCCTAGTGGTCACAGAGACCCACACAAATGTCCTGGCCTGGACTGCTTAAACATGCATGCCTTTTTCTCTTGCCCCAATCTCTCCTCTGTTTAGTTACTAATTTATTTTATTCTGACTCTAAAACCCTAGTTAGGCTGGGGCTCATTGTAGAGTCGAGGCTTAAATTCATGGAACTCTAACTACCTCAGCCTTCTAAGTGCTGGGATTATAGGCGCCCTAAAAGAAACCACTGTCTAAAAGTTCATATCAACACCATGAAGATGAACATGGGGTCGTCAGACTATTTCATTTGTTCATCACCCCAGTGCATTTAATAAAATCTCCTTTCTCTACTTTTTATCCATACTTGTCTCTTTAGCTGGAATGCTGGAACCAGCAGCAGAGCTTAGCCTTTGGGGGTGGTTTAACCCAGGTTTTTGCACTAAAACTTGGGTTATGCTTACATGTTAGAGATGATGATGATGCTAATGGTTCTGATGATGATGACTTAGTAGTTTATGAAGTCATCCAGAGTGAGGAAGTTGGGTGATGACAAAACTAAGGTCCGAGCAGTCTTTCCAAGGGTGGGATGGGGAACACCTTAATCTTAATGTAAGATTGAGAAGTAGAAGTTACAACTTTAGAAGATCTGTTCTGATTCTAGCAGAAAATTATTCTGGGCATCTCACAGGGTAGATTCTAGGTATTCAGACCTTAATAAAATACAGGACTACCTGTAATATCAAACAACCTGTAAACAGAGACTGTGCTTTGTTTCTCAGCCATCCAGACCTGAGTAATCACACAGAAACTATATTAGTTCCCACAGTTTGGCCAAAGGTTGATGCATATTTCTAGATAGTTCTTTTATCTTAAACTAACCCATTTCTATTAATCTGGGTATCACCACAAGGTTGTGACCTACTGGTAAGGTTTTAGCCAACATGTCCTTTTCCTTTGACAACTATATTGTGTCTCTCTGACTCTGCCTTCTTTCTCCTAGCATTCAGTTTAGTTTTCCTGCCTAACTTTATTTTGCCTGGCCACAGGCCAAAGCAGATTCATTATTAACTAATGATAATAAAACATATTCACAGTATAGAGAGGGGAATCCCACATCAAGAACCAAAGAAGGTCTTGTGGCTTAATGGTTCATCGGGAAACCTATAGTATATGCTATAAACAGGCTGACTGCATTGAGAAGACAAACTTGCATCTTTCACTTTTATCACACAAAGAACCTGCTGTTTCCTCCTTGGGTCTATTGATGAAACATAGAGATTTCCGCTTCTTTTTCCCTTTAGTGTTATTTGATTTGTTTGTTGGTGTTGCCCGGAGTTTGTGTTTTCACTATATTACACCTGTTTTCAAGAACTTGGTGAATTCACTCTTTATCCTTGGAAGAAAATAACTGAAAGCCATGGAATCTTCCTCTGGATGTGAGAACAGAAATAGCTCTCAGGAACAAAATATAGTGACCAAACACAGGTAGCTTCTTCATGGGGTGACTTGGTGACATCACAAGATAGGCCCTACTCCACCCATCTGGGATTAGCTTGATTTAGGCTGCTCTTTTGGTGCCTATAATTATAGGAAAAGGATGCATCTGTGAAAGCAAACTTTGTCCAGGTCTCAAAGACTCACTTTGCTTTTCCAAATTACCTCACCTGGGAGAGCATATTAGTAGTCATGGAATGTCTCTGGAAAGATACATAGAAGACCTGGTGATATTGTTTTGTCTGGGGTGAGGGCATTGATACTATGCCAGGGTACCTTAAAGGCTTATTTCTCCTAACATATACACACCTTTGAACCATACAGAACTTGATATCTGGCATGCACATTTTACATTCTCAAAACTAGCCACCTGCTTATCTACCTGGGTGCCCAGCTAACTAATTAGTAAAATAAATCAATGCAGACAGAAGAGCCAAACAGCTGGACACACTCATCTTCTCGGTTGCTATACGGTTAACTTTATTTTCATCTTTTTCTTTTTCTTTTCACAAATACTGAGTACCCAAGCAAGCATTTTCCTCTTCTTTCTTGGAATATAACAGGCATGCCTTTAGTGTAAGTTCTCTGCAAAAACAATTTCTGATGCTTGGGTTAATCTTGCTTTATTATCTGCATGAATATCTTACTTCATGCCCATTTTAAGTCTGAATTTACCCATCACTTTCTTAACAGGACTGCCATGGCCAAGCTATATAAATTTCAGACTTACCCTTCAGAATTGTGTGTCTGTTTTAAGTTCTTGAAATCTCTTCCTTTAAAGTTGTTATATGTGTGCACAGAACATCTTTGTTGTCCGGGGTTAGGCTCTGCAAGAACAAGGGTATGTTTGTTTTGCTCATTCATTTTCCTTCACACCTAAGCACTCCCTCGCCTGGAATAATTGCTGACAAAAGTGAGGGAGGGATTTTTTTAAGTTCACTATGCTTGTTTTTTTTAAAGTTTTTAAAAATGAGACAAACACATCTAACTTATGAGCTTATTAATGGTTGCTATTTTTTCAAATTTTCTATATTCCAAGTTTTTCTGTATTTTCTTCAATACAGATTGTAGAAATATTCAAGAATATGTTTTCTATAGATGGCCAAGGGGCATATAAAAATGCTCAATACCACTTGTGACCAGAAAGAAGTAAATAAAAACTAAAATATGAATTGTTAGAGTGCTGCTATTAAAACAGGAACAGGTATCGATATGTAGAAAAGGAAGCCCCTATAAACTTTCATTGGCAATATAAATCATTCAAAGGCTACGGGAAGCAGTTTTGGTGTCCATCACAAAACAAGAAATAGAAATGCGATATGATCCTGCAATCTGACACTTGGGCACCTATCTATTATGGTTTGAATGTAAAATGTGCTCTTGAGTTCCTAAGTTTGATCACTTGGTCCCCAGGCACTGTTTAGAAGGTTGTAGATCCCTTAGGAGATGGAGCCTCATTAGAGGAGCTGAATCACTGGGGGGCTTTATAGATTACCCCCACTTTCTATTCACTCATTTTCCTGGGTGCAGATATATTGTGACAGGCCAGCCATGCTCCTGACATCATGTCTTTTCTGCCTGTTGCCATGTCTTGTCCTCCATGATGAACTATAGTGTAGCAGTTTCCTCCTAGAGCGAACCATTTCATACTACAAAGAAGCTCCTTAAGCAGGAAGCTAAGCAACTCAAATTTGCTACAGGAAGTCCCTGAAACTGATCAGTCTCACTAGGCCCCTCCCTCCAATAATAAGCAGTAAAAGCTTAGAGCCCGATCCAAGATAAGTAGGACAGAGCTGCAAATAAGAAAACTTTAAGAGGAAAAGCTACTAAGAAGACTCAGACCAGGAACCATCTGAACTTCCTGGAAGAGGTTTAGACCAACTAGAGCACCTGGAAAGAACACTCTCCAACCTGTTTAGCTGCCTACAGCTGCACAGTGTGTTCCCTGGTTTCCCAGCTTTTGTGACATGTCATTCACACTGGGGTGGTCTTTGGTAAGGCCATTGTCTTTGAGTCATTTCTGCTCCTGTAAGTAGCCTCGCACTGATATGCCTGTAAGCAACCCCCAATACACCTCATTGGTTCACCAAATTGGGCTTTGCTGTTATTTGTACTTTGGTCTGTCATGGGTTCCCTATCAAATGTTAGTAAATGTGTCTATTGCATCTCTCCATAAAAGACTTTTCACATAACAAACTCCAAACTGAAACAGACCCCCCTTTTCTGTAGGCTGCTTTTGTCAGGGTATTTTTATCTTAGCAGCAAAAAAGTAATGAAGACAATATCCAAAGGAAGCCAGGATCCTCTTGCAGAGAAATCTGTAGCTCCCATTCAGTGAAACATTATTTGCAATAGTGACAAACGGGTAAAGAAATGTGACACACAATGACATAACCTTACAAAGAAGGATGTCTTGCCACTAACAATAACAGAAATAAAAGGTGCAGAGTTTTTAAGTGAAAAAAGTCAGACATAAAAAGGTGCATACCTTAAATTATGCAGAAAGCCAAAAGCAGAAAATAGAATGATAGTTGACAGGAGCTAGGAGGTTAAGGGAAGGGTTGGTCAAGGTAAAAAGCATATTTGCAATAGTCATTTACTATTTTAGCATAGAGTTAATAATACTGAATTGTGTCTGTAAAAGTCTGCTACAAGAATAGAACTCGTGTTAAATGTACATCACATAGTAATCCTGATCATCATCATCATAGGTGGATGAAGCCATTGCAAGTGATAGGCTTATGCTATATATTGCGGCCATGGTTTTGTAGATGCATAATTATTTCTAACTTAGGCTGTTTACAGCAAATATGTGAAGCTGTCTTTGCTCTTATCTTGACACCAGGTCTTCCGCAGCCTGGGCTAGCTTATAACTCATTATGTAGCCAAGGACAAACTTCTGGTCCTCCTGCTGCCACTTCTCATATGCAGACATGTGTCATCATGCCAGCCTTGTATACTGTTGCAATGTAAATTATTCCTCAATCAAATGGTTGTTTAAAAACGAGTGCTTTCACTATTGCAAAGTAAAGTATACATTTTCTTAAACTACTAGGCAACTCATTCACTTAGTCAAATATTTTAAACTGTTAAAGGCACCTTAAAATCTAATTTACTAGGATGTCATTTCCTTCTAAGGTTTTTGACATCTAAAGATATAGTAACATAAATATTCCCCTTGGAAGATTTACCGTAATTATTGAAAATTATCCCTATTTACAAGTATTCAACACTGATTGTCTGACGTGGGTTAAATTATCTAGAAATGGGCAATAGTATTTCAAATAGAAGGAGTTGCAAACAAATAAATAGGCATGGGAACAGTCTCTTGGAGGATTATGGGTCATAGAAAGCCACTGTGACTTTCAAGGAGCTCATGGAATTGTCAGTGTCCCAGGAAAAAACTTTGTTTTGTTCATGACCTCAGCAACAGCTAGAAGACAGGCCATGGCAATTGCTGGAGATTGCCAAGGCTGCTGTGAGCCCTATGTCTGCTTCACTGGCAATTGCCAGGTGTCTCGCCTCCACTGCAATACATCAGCAGGAGCCTTAGGATTTACCACTCCAGTGTACTCTGAAATATAAGTGGAAAAGGACTTCAACTATCATGCCACAGAAGTTGCCAGATGAATTCTCTAAGCCTCAACTCTAGAAAAAACAAGAGGAAGAGGAGACCATTAAAGTGACATACCACAGTATCAGTGTAATATTTTTTAACCCATCACAATTTTTGGAATTCTGGCATAAATGGCATTAAGTTAGTTTGTTTCGACGGGTGCCTTCTATTGAGTTCTACTTATGTGTTCATTCTTGAGGTAAATCCTAGTGAGGCATTCATGTTGTTGAGCATAATGTGATGATCTAGATAATCAGTAATGCCTACCAGAATTAAAAATATTATAGTAGGCGCCTTTAACATTTTGAAGCTGTCAGGAGCCAGCCTCTACAAAAATCCTTTTCTTCAAAGTGGAGGCATACGAATTTAGAAATATAGTAAAGAATATAAATATGCAAATGAAAATAATAAAATGCAGAAACATATAGGATAATATTGGGAGGGAATTTCTCAGTGAGTACTGAAAATTTGCCTGTGTTTGATTTCCAACTGCTTATTATACACCTGACCACAAAAGGTAGGAGTAAGATGAAAGACTGCATTAACATAAGAATTGAAAATCATGGGCTACATTCATCACGCTCATACCCTAGACTCACACCCTAGACCAAACACTCTGTAGGCAAACCACTCCCTGGGTG
>LOJH01015661.1:724-23302 GCA_001685095.1 Ellobius talpinus | reverse complement strand
ATATATATATATATATATATATATGTGTGTGTGTGTGTGTGTGTGTGTGTGCATGCATGTGTGTGTATCCAATATATTCGGCCATATATTCATTTGCATACATGAGAAATACTATGTAGTATCCATACATTAAGAGAATATTAATGATAGCAAATAATTACTTACTGTCTCACTATTATCTCTTATCCTTCAGTGATGTCCTGGTGTCCTAACCAAATACAACCATATATACTCCCTGTGAAAAAAATTTTTCCCATAATTATTTCCCTAATTTAAATAAGAAATAATTTACTCAATCTGGCCATACTGGATACAAATAAAGAGACAACATGAGATCTTTGTTTACACAGAAATCATTAGTTATTTGTGTCTAAGATTTTTTTTTGCCCAAGTGTGGTCCTCCTTATCATTGAACCATCTTTTCTGCTGAGCCTTTTGGCAAGGAAAGGTGTTAGACCCATGTATAAAACCTCTGCCTAGAAGACAAGATCATCATCTGACTGGTACTAAGCTTTCCATTTTCCTTCCCCCAGGATGGAGTTCTAGGGATTTGTGATTCCTTGTAACTTTATTTATCAAGTTTCATTCTTTAATTCTAAATATTATTTAGTGTAGTACTTGATTTTATGGAATAAATAGTTCTGTAGTAATGGGTATGACGGCCAGTTTAACAAGATATAAGATGAATTAAATTGCTAGCATCTAGATTCTCCTGTGGGGATTTTCTTAGATGACTTGAGGTTAGAAGACCCACTATAAATGTGGTCAGCACTTTATGCTGACAGTTTAACAAAAATATTGTAAAAACGCTGTTTTGTTGAGTTTTGCCTTCACTGGTATTAGAATAGATGTGTCTTAGGTCTTCTAACCAGCAGCTCTCTTGGTATCTTCAAGATTTTAGTGTCAGATTATGACTTCTGAGCAGATTTGTGTATTGAAATTTTTTTAGAATTAGGTTTATAGATTCAGGAAGCAGTGATACTTTATCTAAAATTCTTATTTATTATTTTTGTGTTTATGGGAACGAGTTTCTTTCTGAAGGCTACAGGATTTCTTTGTGGACTCAGCATTTTTGTTCTCCTACCTAAGTTTTCTTATGTCTTCATTCAGACTTGTCAGTAGTGTCACAAACAGCCAAGAACACACACACACACACACACACACACACTTGCAAGTATGTATGAGTTTATCTTAAGTTTCCTTTTACTGGCTATAAGAAAAGCACTGGTATATAAAAAGTGATCCATTATTTTTTAGTGTAAATTTATATAATGCAATCAAATGAGAAATAATGAAAGGTTTTCCCCATATAAAATTGCAATTATTCCCTTACCAATATCTCACTTTTAAACTAGTAAACTAGTAAACTTGTACTTGCCTTTTCCAATTTATTTGTGTAAAAAGAAATGCAGAGAGCAGACGTGGGGTAAGGAAACCCTGTTAAACTTTCCCCAAAAATGCATGTTTTAATGTTCAAAGCAATTACTTTTGCTGTCAACATGAATAAAATTTACTACCAACAGAGAGTGTAGTGAGTGAAATGCATTGCTAAGAATAATACCACAAAGTTTATACGACTAACCTTAAAAGTTCTCTGGGCTTATTTTAATTTGTGCAGCTGCATCGTCTGTCATTTCATTAAGAGTTTGGGTGTTTTTAATTCTTAGAGGCCTGAATTTATCTTACCATCAATTTCAAGAAAAAACTCTAATCGTATTATTGTTAATACCTTAGTAGGAGCTATTATAAAGATGCTCATAATGAAAGTAAACATTTCTTTCTAAATATCCACATAATGTGGATATTGTGCTGTTAAATATAATAGAAATATTGCAAGTTGAGCTTCATAAATAGGTTTTAGTGCAATGATCATTGACTACTGCTATAATAGAGCAATATAATGCACTTTGTATTTCAGCCTCAGAGTAATATATAACCTTGAAACAATTGCAATAATTCCTGGATACTATGATACTCAATTTTAATGACTTCATTTCTAACTGCAAAGTCTTATGCAAACCTAGGAGCCCTTAGTTTCTTAAATTTAATAGTAGTCAGTAACATATGCACTATGCAAGAAAAAACGATTTAAAAATTACTAAAAAAAGAAGCCACTAATTATTAGACACCTGCTCTAAAATGAAATGAATATCCACATTCATTTTGTATATTTCATTTCAAGAAATTAATTCAAGGAACTTGAAACTTACAATCAATAATTTGAGAAGGGAGCATGAAATAGCTCATGAAAGTGAATGTGTATCAAGATTCCTTTGGAATATCACTGAGATTCACAAACACCTTCTGGGTAGATCGCTGGTTATCCAGTAGAAGGCTTCTGATTTTCAAGTTGGCCTTCATTAGAATGATGTTCTAAAGAGCTTGCCATACATGTCATTTATGTTCATTATGTGTCTCATTTAGTCCATATATAAAGTAATTTGAGTCACTATTATGCTATGTCACATGGTATTGCAAAGTTAGATCTATTGAGAGGATTCTTTTGGATGTGTACTTTATTGCCATTTGAAAAATGTATCAGCAGTAGAAGAGTTTTAGTTGGTACAATAGAGAGGAGATATAGAAAGTGAAAGAAGAATAATAGTAACTATGAAGATAGCAGAGGCAACCTCTCTGGTGGTGGCTGTGTTAGCAGTGGCATGGTGGAAAAGGACAAGAGAAGAAATTAAAAGTAGAAATTAGATGAAAGGATGGGGAAAGGAGTTTTGACCTAAGAATTAAAACAATGTGAGCCCAAGTTACGGGAAGAGCTCCAGGTATCTGCCAAGCCTTAAAGAATATAAAGTGTCCCAACATCCTAGACCATAATTCTATCACAATAGCCATTCTAGGAATGGATGTTCCCAGTATCTGAAACCTATCCATGATCTGTCACACTACTGGAACTTGGCTGTGCCCAGCTGATGATGATACTTACTGCTTCTGGAAGTGGAGGATTGGTTATAAGAGCAGCAAATGCCATGTTCACTAGTGAAGAAAGTTCAAAGGAATAAGCCTCCAATCTCAGAACAAACATATGATGCTGCAGTACAATTGTCTTGTACCTTGTAAAGATTTTTCATTTGTACTGGTTTAATAAAATGCTGATTGGCCAGTAGCCAGGTAGGAAGGCTTGCGGGCCAACTAGAAAAGAAGAATTCTGAGAAGAAGAAAGGCTCAGTCTAAAGTCATCACTCAGATCAAGAGGAAGCAAGATGAGAATGCCTCACTGATAAAGTTACCAAGCCACATGGCTAATACAGACAAGAATTATAGGCTAATGTATGATATAAGAGTTAATAAGAAGCTTGAGCTAATAGCCCAGACAGTTTATAATTAATGCAGACCTGTGTGTATTTCTTTGGGACTGAACAGCTGCTGAACCAGGAAGAAGGAAACCTCTGTCAACAGCATGAGTCCCTGACTTCAAAGGAGCAATAATCCTCTTATCCTCGTGATGAAATTTGTACGCATCCAGGTTTGGCAGCTCAGGCCCTGAGATGGGTATTTTGCTGCATGGACTGAAAAAAGCTAGACAAACTCTGAACCAGAGTTTCAGGTGATTGGTAACCCAAGAAACAGGATGATTAATTATTTACTAATGATTTGCATTTTTCCAATGTTCAAAAACAGTTTTCCCAAAGCACAAGTTTCTAGAATTATTATGCATGGAGTCCTTATCTTATAGGTGTTTATCAGAGCTTTAGATTTAACCCCTTCACCTTCCTCCTAAAAGGTTGGATGGTTCCATGCTGGAACTTTGACTCTTAAGCAACACTTTATCTTTTTATTCCATTTTGGATTCATCATATTCTTTCATATCCAAATATTTTAATTACTTATTTCCTTTATATTCTGACAAAACTGATTATTTAACATTTCAAAAGCAGCCCTATAGGAAAATTATCTATTTACTGAATACATTTCCAAAAATAATTTCAATTGCCTTCATTCTAAAATAATAATATGGCCTGAGATGAACTAGTAGGTCAGAAATGCTTCATCCCATCATGAAAAACACATTGATTATAATTCTGAAGCTTTGGCGTTCTTCTTTATATGTGGTAGTAAAGTAGTAATTTACTTTGCTTGACAATTTCTGTTAAATTGTGATAGTGCTCTGTTAAGCAATGTTTTTTTTTTACCTTCCTAGGAAACTATGTAGTGTTTCTTTTTTGTGGTTAGCCATACTGTCAGAGGCATGCTTCACAATAAGTGTGAATAACTGTAATTGACAAAGATTAGTGAATAATATTTCAGTGAATCAAATCATAGTCCATCAGCTAAAGGCTTTTGAGTGGTTGGAAAAGGTGGGCCATTGCTTTGGGTATCAAAAAGCCATGGTCCTGCCCACTCATCCCTGATATGGGATTCCCCTCTGTATGCTATGAATACCATTGGTTAATAAGGAAACTCTCGTGGGCATGCCCAGGGAATAGAGGTAAGTGGAGAAAAATAAACTGAATTATAAGAGAAAGAAGGAAGAGTTAGAGAGAAGCCATGGAGCCCCGCCAGAGATAGATGCCAGAACTTTGCCCTGTAAACCAAAGCCATATGGCAAGACACAGATCACTAGAAATGGGTTAAATTAAGATATAAGTGATCGCCAATAAGAAGCTAGAGCTATATTAAATAATATAGTTTCTGTGTGATTATTTTGGTTCTGAGCAGCTGGAACAAATAAGCAGCCTCCTCCAACACCATCTCTCTTCTTCCTATGCACCACACCTAAGTGTCAGACCCCACTCCTGCTTCCTCATTGTGAGTTGTTTCCCTTTTAACAAATGAAGAAAAACCTTAGTATACCCTATTCTGAGCTAAGGTGGGATTATGTGATTTGTGTCCCCCCCATCTGATGCTTTCTGCTTCACCTGGCTACCCAATGTGGGACCACATCCACATTTATTGGGACTCCCCCAAACCCCCGATGTGCACCCTGTTTGCCAACCCAGTCACATTTCTTGCCAAGATATGGCTTACCTGCTCCTGCCTAGGAGCGAACTTTTCATGTGGAATTCTGCTGTTCTTCTGTTCTTTTTTTTTTCCTCATCACAATCCTATAGCGTTAATCTACTGGGTGCACAAAGCCACCATCAACTCTTTCTGTGTATGGAATCACTTTAATTGTCCTTAACAACTGCTCTTTTTTTTTTTTGTTAAGCAAAGCATATTTATCAGTAGCTAAGTAGGTGACTGCTTGCACAGAACCAGTGCCAGGTACTGCTCAGAACCAGTGGTGCGAGCCCTGGCTGCTTGATCCCTCAGCCATGAGGCTGCAACCGTGACACCTACTGGCCAATAAAGATTATTACACATACTCCAATTCACTGTAATTGCCTAGGTAATTAGTAAATTATAAAATTTGGGAGTTATATGA
Organism: Ellobius talpinus; assembly: GCA_001685095.1. Taxonomy (NCBI): domain Eukaryota; kingdom Metazoa; phylum Chordata; class Mammalia; order Rodentia; family Cricetidae; genus Ellobius; species Ellobius talpinus. Next base: position 17,925 of record LOJH01015661.1, on the reverse strand, counting down.
TGACCAACAATATTATCATTCAGGAATTTAATAACCATTTTGCTTACATTATGGATTGTATTCTGTAAGGCTTTGATTTTCTTATACATCCATTTATTTAATTTTGGAAATTAGTTTGTTTTTCATATTATATCTTTAAAAAATAGTTTCATAACAGAGCAAAGAATGAGGCACTTTTAGAAATGATACAGTTTCACAGACTAATAGTAAACAGCTAGCTGAAAAAAATAATACTATTGAAAAGGATAACATTAATTTGACAAACAAAATCTAACCCATGTCAAAGGGTGCTGAGAAATTATCTGAAGGATCTCATTGTTGAATTTAACATTGAAATCTGTTGAAAATTTATGTTACTTTAACAGGTAAGGCATTTCTCCAGGAAGGCAATATGCATGCTATCCAATCAATATTCAATAATGAGACATTATCTTTACTGGACTGATTTTATACCTTGGGATTATATGTTCAGAATAAGGACCAGAAGCTAAATGAATCAATGAGGACACTAGAATAACACACATAACTGGAGATTCAGACTTTATAAAAGACACTGGTAAAAAATATTTGAAACAATTGAGGAAAGTATCAGAAAAGATGAGCAAGGAGAAAAGGTACAAAGACAGGATTTAGCCTTGCTAGTACAGGTCAAAATCAGGGATGATCTACCCAGAGTTTTAACTGCCTATCTGGTAATCTCTTTGAAGCCATCTGGTACAAAAAGCACTAAAGTAGTGAAAGAATATAAATTGCAACCTAAGGTTTGATCAATCTAAAGTAAATTAAGCAAGCAATAGTATTTTATGGCATGCACTGACGACTTGTTAGGGAAAAGGTAAAATGTGGGCTTCAAGTCATACAGCCACCCCACATGACTGGCTTCAATTAATCACAGTGGTCCTAGAAGACAGACTCCAGCTGCTAAGGACATGCTATTCGCAAGAAGAGGAAAAACTTTTAGAACAATAGGGAAAAGCAAAAGGATTTGAGACTTCCCAATATCAAATTCTTGGTGAGGGTTATTATTTTGATCCTCAGGAAGAGGTTTTCTACAACAAAAACATCTTGTTCCTATGTAGCACAGTGGCTTTAAATGCTTGGGACAGGATTCAGGAACCAACAAATAAAACAGAACCATATACCAGGGTTAAACAGGTCCAGAGAGAAACTTTTAGTCATTTTTTTTTACAAAGATTAACTAAGACTGTACAAATAGGAGTAACAGACCCCAAAGCTATATGTCTCCTTATTGAATCTCTGGCTTTAGAATATGTCGAATTAGAATGCAATAAGATATTTGGGCCTTTAAATGTCAGATCAGCACCAATAGATGAAAGGATCTTGCATACAATGAATGTTGAGAGATTTGACCGTAGTACTGAGATTTACATAGGAGAAGCAATTTTCAGTGGTATGAGGAGATACCTAAATGCCAAATGTTTTAATTGTATTAGAATATGACAACTGAGAAGGGACTGAAGACAAAAAAATTCTAGAAATAATGTCTTCTCTGGGAATGGCAAAAATAGAAGGTCTTAATCTGCTGGAATATGTAGGAGGTGTCGCAGTGACTGACATTGGACCTTGAATGTAGAGCAACAAAAGACAGACAAGGATGCCCGGTACCATCATTTCCTCATTGTGATCCATGGGTTTTCCTTTTAATAAAAGAAAAAAAAAACTTACTATACCCCGTTTGGAGCTCGAGTGGGATTATTTGATTCACATTCTCCCCATCTGATGCATTCCACTTCACACCAAAATTTAGAGTAATCTCACCTTGAAGCAAACTACCTCTTAGGTATTCCACATGCCAGACTGAGGCAAAATAAACCATGACTGTAACAGCTGGTTAGTTTTTAACTTTTATTTTAAAACTAGCAAAATCCATGGTATACAAAAGGACAGAGCGTATGAACACACACAACTATTCCTGTGTTTGAGCCTGGACTCACCTCTGATTAGGCATTATGTTATCACAAACTCAGGGTACATGTGCATTTAGTTTAATAAGTAAGTTCTCTACAAGAGCTTATGATACCTTCTGCCATAGAATTTTGTCCAAATAATTAAAGTTTCTTTCTCAAATAACTCATTATCTTCAGTAACTTTAGGGTCAGAAAAACTACAATACAACTTTGATATATTTACCCATCATATTATTTTAAAATGACATATGGCAGGCTTGATTCATTTTTATTTTTGTTTTTATATAGGACACGTTAATGTATTCTTTCTTTAATTTCTTGTCATTTGAGAATAACTAGAGACATTAAATTAAAGAAAATGTTAATCTACTCTATGTAACTTGATTCCAATGATTCAACATCACTTATGACTTGACAGTAGAAAAGAAAACATAACAGAAAATATAAGGCATTGTAATATATTAAGATTGTGGAAGAGGAAAAAAAGGCATGTTTATGTTTTCAAACCTATAAACTACTAAGCAATACACAGAAGAGGAAAAACAATACCTCGATGTAAATCACACAGTTTAGAGTGAAAGTTTTCAGCTGACAAGATTCCCAGGAAATGGATTTAATACACTAAGTGATTTGAATAACATAAGACAAACTTATATGATCCTAATGAAGGAGATCATGTAACATTTAAAGAAAACATTAACTTCAGTGCCAGGTAAAAGAGTATGGTAGTGGTTCCCAGTATCATTAGAAGGAACAAGAGGTAGAATGTCTAGAATTACTCAGCTCTCTCATTTTTGGATTTTGCCAAAAGTTGTTGGCAAAAACATTGCTTGACAATTGTTAACTTGTACTTGTACTATAATTGTTCAGAATAAATGGCACTAATTTTCTGACAGGACCATAAATAATAATAATGTTTTGAAATATGAGATACAAAAAGTAACAACTTGCTAAAAATAAAAATATTCTTAAATATCAAAGATTGCTGTCCTGGCATTAAATAGACCAGTTTTCAGTCTCCAAATGTCATTTAAATACTCAGATTTGTATCTCATTCAGAAACAGTTTACATAAAAATGTCACATTTGGAGAGTGTATTTAATAAGAACATAAAAATTTAAATTTATCTTATGATGATTCAAATCATTAAGTTTTAGAAAATTCCAAGTCCTGTGATTGCAAATTTGCATGAGCATTTTGCAAAAACCTACTAAAACCTGCAGAATTGATTATTTTATTGTGCCAATGTTTTATTAGCTTAACAGTTCTATTTACTTAAGAGGACACCAAAGTATTATAAAATACATTTTATTTAGTACACATGATATAGCCATTTAAAGAAATTCACATTTTAGTACCTAGTTCCACTTCAAAGAAATTGTTAATTTACTTGATTGTACAAATTCTGTGGATAATTTAATACAAATAAAGAGGTGAAGAAAAACTGAATTTATTGTCTTGGAATACACAGGCTGTCAGGACAAAGACCCTTCTAACATTCTACAAGGGCATGCTTTGTTTTTAAGACAAACTAACTTCAGGAGTTTCTGTAATCCACCCTACTCAAAAGTCTATTGTTAGCAATGTTTATTGACATATAATATAGTCATAGCCATGTTTATGAAAGGAAAAATGCTATGAATTACAATGAGAAATAAAAGAGATTATTTACATAACATTCAGAAAAAGGTAAAACATTAGGTTCCCAATTGTCTTTGTCTATGAGGACATAAATACCTACTCCTAAACATTTTATGTTTCAACTCACAGAGATTAGAGCCAACTAGAGGAGCTCAACAAAATATTAGTGTCTAGAGATATCACTATGGTTTCATTATGCAAACCCAATTGATTGCTTGCTAAGTAGATATAATTATTTTGGAAATATTCCGATTCTATCTGACCTAAAATGTCAACCTAGCAAATGCATGTTTAGTATTGCTGCAGTGTTTGTCTCCCATAGTAAAAATGCTAGGTATGGCATAAGTTTCTGTGAGATACCTGGTTAGAATATATTATTATAAAGGGTGCAGTTTGTCAATCATGAACACAGATACTTGTTAAAATTTGGTGAAATACAAAGGCTTTAGGTTCATATTTTGATGTGGTATTCACCTCTGTATGTTGTGAATATTTTTTATTATCATTGCTCAATAAAGAAGCTGCTTAGGCCTATGACAGGGCAGAATATAGCCAGATTGGAAAAGCAATGTAGACACCATGTAGACAGATGACAGATCCTTACCAGTGAGCCATAGCCTTGTGCCGATACACAGATTAATAGAAACAGGTTAATTCAAGATGGAAGGGCTAGCTAGAAATATTCCTGAGTCATTGGTCAAGCAGTGTTGTAATTAATAAAATTTCTATGTGATTATTCAGAACTGGGTGGCCAGAAAATGAATGAGCAGTCTCTATCTATATAGAGACAACTTATAACTGCCAAAGGAAACATATGCCATATCCTTACCAGTAAGCCAAAGCATCATGCACATACACAGGTTAATAGAAACAGGTTAATTTAAGATATAATAGTTAACAAGAAACCTGAGCTAATAGGCCAAGCAGTGTTATAATTAATATGGTTTCTATGTTATAATTAGGTCTAAGCAGCCGGGAAATGAAGAACTCGTGTCCTACAATATTTGGCAGGGGTGATGTGGTTCTTTGTCTAAACCAATTATGCATTTTAATATTGAATATGTATATTCAATATTTTATATATGACATAAACATTCATGATATTAGTTTCTCAGTGTGAAGCAAACTTGCTCAGAAAATATAACATTTTGGAACATTTGTGATTTTGCATTTTCATCTTAGGGATACTCAAACTATCACTTATCATCATAAGCACACTCTGAGTGCTATATTTGACAGTAAAAGAGAAGATTTTACACATCATTTGTCTTAGTCAGTGTTTCTACTGCTGCTGTGACATTCCATGACCAAAAAAATCACATTAAGGATGAAAGGAAAGGGTTGGGTTTTTTTTGTTTGTTTGTTTTGTTTGTTTTTGTTTGTTTGGTTTACACTTCCATACCACTGTTCACCATTGAAGAAAATCAGAACAGGAACTCAAACATAGCAGGAACCAGGAAGCAGGAGTGTTTGTAGAGGCCATGGAGGAGTATTGCTTACTAGCTTGTTTTCCATGGCTTTCTTAGCCTGCTTTCTTATAAAGCAAAGGGACCACTAACACAGAGTTGACACCACTCACAACTGGCTAGGCCTTCCCCAGTCAATCATTAATTAAGAAAATTTCCTACAGAAAACCTTTTTGAAGGCAGGTCCTCAGTTGAGTTTTCCTCTTTTCCAATAACTCTAGTTTGGGTCCAATTGACACAAAACCATCCAGCACACCATGAATTTCAGAAACAGAACCTCAATATCCCAAAGCTAGAACTGATCATAACATGCCGTCTATAGGGAGGCAACCAACAGTCCTGCCCAAACATGATTCCTAGGAACCACATAAACTAATGTCATGGCAGGATAACCCAGAATATTGAGTAGTGGCACATTTACTTTGGCAGTAATCAACAGCACTCTAATTGGACTTAAAATCCAATCATCAAGAGATAACATGCCTAGTATTAGAAACATAGCTAAATATTAACTTATTGCTAAGTCTTGATTATTTAGGAGTATCTACAACTTTTACTTTACTAATCCAGCATAATCCTTACAAAAAATCAGTAAAAATACCCATAAGACAAGCATAGTTTGGTTCCAGTTAACTAGATCATAAGTTGTGCAGATACATAGTCAATTATTATTGCCCTTGAGTGATTTTATTCATTTTGATTTAATTTAAACTGTTGAAGCTGAATAGGGAACAGGAATAACCTAAGAGCCAGAATATATGTTAAAGTTCTGGGAAACATTGGCTTGTCAGTATCATTGTGTTTCTTCTATCACAGCAGCTATAACTTCTTGCAGTGATCTTATACAGAACTCGGTTGATAAACCGAAGGATTAGGAAAGGGCATCATGTTCTTACCCCTCCACGATGAACTGTTAAATGCTGATAAATTCTGAAGGAGTGATAGTCATTTTCTTCAGTCATGTACCCAATGAAGAGACAACCAGTGCCAATTTAGAGTTCCAAACCTGATCGCACAGAAGATTCTGATTGAAATAAGTATGTTACAAAACATAAAGTAGTTCCTTCCCTTCTTAATTTATATATTTATGTTTTTATTAAAAGATATAAACAATTCCTTGAGCCCAAAAATATTTTCAAAAATTATATGTTCACTGAATTTACTACTGAAAATTTCTATTTCTGCTCTAATTGTTTTCTACTATATGATCCTACTAACATGTATCATGTGATATTTATACTTGGACAGTTGGATGTTTGGGGATCAAAGTTCAGGAACTATTCATGTTTTTGAATTGTCTTGAAGCTGTTATGAGCCTTTGGGTTCTCTCTTCCTTGTGATAGTCATGAATTAAGTGCCATGGCCTTTATATCTTCATAGTGATTATTGATTGACATCCTGACCTGGGATGGTTTAAGGAGAGAAACAATGTCCTTCCATGCAATACTTCCCGCTGTATGACAAAATAGTAAATTACACCTCTCAGTGGGTTTGCTGATCTGCTTTCCTGTAAGTTCTATTTACATAACTGACATAAACTGGGAGTGTTAATAGATGTATCAGGAGTCAGTATTTTACAGGGCTTCAAGAAAAGTGTAAATATCTAAAAATGATGGAATATAAGACAAAAACTACAGGTAAGCTCACTAGAAATTAGGTTAAATCATCTTATATATGTCTTCCTTAGGAACATTTACTTTGAATATTTATGACCCCACCCTCACCCCCAAGATTCTACTATTAACACAGTGGAAGTCAAAGTTTATATACATATATGTTTGTTTATTTATATGCATATATATATATATAACTTTTAAAAATTGATTTGTTTGTACAATCTGTTCCAAGTATATTTTCTCTTCCCACACTCCTATCAGATCCTTCTCCAACTTAAATCCATACCGGAGCAAATCTATACCCATTATTTGTCTCTCATTTGAAAGCAGACAACTGAAATTAAAAATAATAATCAGTTATAATAAATATAATATAAAGCAAAATAAAACTGAGTAGGCCAAACCAAGAATAAAAAATTAACAGAAAAAAGGAGCCAAAAATCATGATGAGACATATAGATTTAAAGACATACACATTTACCAAAATAGAAATCTCATAAAGTTACCAATCAGAAGCATAATACCTAAGCAAAAGATATTGAGGGTTAAAAATACATGGCAAAAGCATTATATTAAACAAAATCCGCAAAAAATGCCTTTGAGTAGGCTTTTTGTTTTTGTTTCTATTTTTTGGGGGGGCCACCTACTGCTGGTCATAGGTCCTATTCTTAAGTTTTGTATACTCCATGAGACTTCATTAGAGAAAACTATATTTTTATTTGAGAGTGGTTATCAGTAGGCAGTAGTTTCTGGATTTTAGATGGGGTCTGATTTTAGATGGGGTCTTGTGTCCACTGTTCCTTTTCAGCATCTGGACCCCATTTGACTTGGACCTATGTAGGCCCATTCTTATTGCCACAGTATGTGTGACTTCATATATGCGCAGTTCTATTATGTCTGTGAAGCCTCGTTTCCTTGGTGATTTCCATTTACTCCTGTTCTCTCAACCTTTCTGCCTTCTCTTCTTCAGGGTCTCATACAATCTGAGTTGGGGCTATTGATGATGGAGACATCCAATTTAGGACTGAGAATTCCAGGGTCTCTCATGCTCTGTACCAAGTCTAGCAAGGGGTCTCTGTGTATTTGTTCCCTTCTGCTGCAGAAGAACATTTATCTGATGATGCCTGAGTAATATGATCACAACAGAATTATTTTTGGAATCATAATTCATATTACCATAATATTTGTATTTTCTACATTACCTGTTTTGGCATTCCTAGACAAATACAGGCTTATGTGGGTAACTGTTGTTATTTCCAGTTGCTTAAATTATGAGTGTAGATATTAATAAGATATATGTTAAAGTATCATTCATACACCTGTATTAAAATAAAAAGTGCAATTCTTTTCTCATTAAGCCTTAACTGATCTTTCTTTGCTTAACATTACAAATATAATTCCATCTATGTATAGTTGTATTTAGGGCTGCATCTATATAACATTCCTCAATTTCCCACATATTCTCTATCTACTTTATATCCAGGGCCCTATATATTTTTGTTTTCACAAATGACCCATCTATTGGTGAGAATGGAGTATTGAAATAACCCATCATCACTGTGTTGACTGGCTTGATATTGTTCAGATCTATACCAGTAACCACAGGTGCTATAAGTGCATGAGTGGAATGACTCTTTTAAAAGATAATCTTTCTCAACCGTTCTCCATACCTCTGGCTCTGACAATCATTCTACTTTGTCTAATGTGATGATCTCTGAACCTTGGAGAAGAGAGTAATGATTGCTGTAGGATTTTATTTTAAGATTTGTTACATTTCTTTATGCCATGGAACATTTATTTTATTTCTGCAAAGATGTGCTCCATTCTTTTATACTGCAGTTGTTGGACTCTAAGAAGATGTGATTTGTTGCCTGTCTAAACATCTAATGTCTGACAGCGAGCTGAACGGAAAACTTCAAGGCAGGAGGAAGATAGGTGGGGCTGGCAGACAGAGAGAATAAATAAAAAGAGAACTCTAGGAAAAAGAAAGAAGGAGCAAAAAAGAAACAGGAGGAGGACATCAGTGTCCAGTCACTAAGCTATATAGCAAGCAATGGAGAAAGATGTATACAGAAATAGAGAAAGATGAAAGTTTAGATGCAAAAGATAGGATAATTTAAGAGAAGCTGGCAAAAACAAAAACAAAAACAAGCCAATCTAAGGCTGAGGATTCATAAGAAACAAAAAGATTTTGTGTGATTTATTTGGGAGCTGCATGGCACTGTCTCTTCTGAAAAAAAGCAAAAGAGTAAAAATAGTAAGCAAGAACAAATGAAGATGTCCTAAACAGAACAAAGAACTCCATAGTCACTTGTTTTCTTTATTTTGATTATTTGTGTCTGAATTAACAATTACCTATTTAAAATGAAAATCTTCTCTGATAAGGATTAAGAGTGTGACTAAGCTGTGAATATAAAGATAACTATTTAAAAACACTTTGATACAAGATCCTTTAAGGAAATTAATAGTTGTTGATTCTTCCCTATGTCTTATAACCTGATCCATGAGTTCCTTACCAGGATTCAGTAACTTGGCATGACTTTTCTTTCATGGAATACACCTTAATGTGAGTTTCTTTGCATTTATATAATGTCATTATCTGTCTCCAAAATCTTTCATATCAGCATTTTAATCTTGCTTAAAATACAAGTACAGTTGTATTTGAATGACAAAGTTGATGAGTATGTCTTAGTGGAGTTCTTAAAGGAATAAACAATTTCGTGAAACAGAGTTAAGTGACAGTATTCAGTATGTGTGATTGGTAGGGCTTGATCAATTGTTAGTTGAAAACAGCCAAAAATGTTACTATGTGGTGGGTTTCATTTGTCACATAATAATGGAACTTTTGATGGGATGGTTTTACACCAAGAAGGCAGTAGAGCTGACTCAGCAATTAGAAAAAAAATCTACTGTTCTTGCAGATTATCTAGGCTCAGTTCCAAACACCCAGAAGGTACCTTACCACCATTCTTAATTTCACCTCCAGTGATTCCTAAACTCTTTTTAGCTATGCATGGCCTCCAGTCCTGCAAATGGTATAAAATAAAAACGATAAAATAAAGAAATCTATTTTTTAAAGTGGGTTTTAAAACTGATTGGAAAGTGAAGACTTGCTTTTAACAATAATCATAATTCTTTAATGATGTATGCAATTTTATTTAAAAATAATTTTCAAATATTGCAGGTAAGAATAAAGATTGTAGGAAGAAATAAAGAATGGGAGTTTAGATAACCTAAAGAGCTAGAACATTATTTTACCTGAGGAGTAACAACTTCAGATCTGGGTACAGAATGATCTTGCAGATCCAAACAAGACAATGACCAGGGCTGCAGAGAATGTAGAGCCCATTCTTATTGCAGGCATTTGTGTAACCAATGACAGAGAATGAGGTTGTGTTAGTGGCTGAATGTTTTCCTTTGATTAACCGTGTGTGAAATTTCAAAGTCTGTTGTCTCTGTATTCTTGAGTGTCTTAACTGTTTTTCTTTGGTAATCACCAAATAGCTGGCTCCCTGGAACTTTGAGCTTATCTTAGCACACAAAATTTTGGAAGTGAGGTAGTTCCTTTAAGGAAAACATAAATGAGCACACATTAAACAATGTCATCATGTGATGGGAATTGTAAAACTTGATAACAGCTACATATTTTCCAATAATTCTAAAAGTTTAAAATACATTTATTAAAATCATGCAGAAAATACATGTGTAATAAATGATGTAAATATTTGAGTCAGACTTTATTTATTTGGAAGATAATAATAAAAAACACAGGAAGTAGTTGAGACTTGTGAAAAAATGGCTGTAAAGACTTCAGTTATTCTTTGAATCACTCACTATAAACAAGTGAATAAAGTAATGATGAGCTGGGAGTGGTTCTTAGTTCCTATTTCTTCAAAGAGCTTTGCCTTGCCAAAGTAGAAAAAGTATTTCATCTTAAATATTTGAATATCATGTTTAAATAGCTTATATAGCACATACCTTTGGGGTATTGGCTTCTACATCTATCTCTCACACTAAAATTTGAAGTGCTATATTATGGGAAAAACATTTTATTAGGCTTTAAAAACAAAATAGAAATGTTTAATATGGCATAATAATGAGCACAGAACTGAGTGTGTACCTATGGAAAATGAAGTCTACATTATATCACCAACCCCATGGCTATTGTAGCACTACTCATAAAAGTTAAGAAATGGAAACAATCTCAATGTCTATTTAGGTAATGAAGGGAAAATAAAATATGTATATATTTATATTAGTATACTATTCAATGGTCATAGAAATCATTATGTTATGTTGATAAGCTCATCAGAGGAAATATAGTGCTTCATGATCTAAATCATAAGAAATCTACAAAAGATAGAGTAGGAAATGGGAGTAACCGGGTGACTGTCATAGACTGTGGACAGCTGGGGGAATAGAGGAATGAGTAGAAATTGACAAGCGAGAATTAATTTACATTTCATAAAGTTAGAATAAGTTTTCTATGGAAAGAATATATTTTCTTTTTAATGTTGAAGGAGATTGATATTCCTAACTTGTTTTAAACATGATATATATATATATATATATACATAAATTGAAATATGTTGTACCTCATTGATATATGCTTTGTACATATTTTATGCCAATTAAAATTTTAATTTAAACCCATAGCACTCTATGTGGCATAAAGTTGAAATAATTGATAAATATTTAACAATATGTCCATCAATTCAATTAACCAAGACATTTTTATTAATTTGGTATTGACAATGGAAAATTCCCTTGATAATGATATCTGAATTGCTACTGTAGACATCGACATGTGTAGGGCCAGAACAAGTATAATAAAATTCAAGTAATTATATGTTGTAAAGTTTGTGTGTGTGTGTGTGTTAGAAATAGAAAAGTGGAGGAGGATGACTTTTTGTTTGAAATTTGAGAAATCTATGTCTAATGTTGTTCTGCAGAACACTGTCAAAACTCAACATCAAAGCATCATCCATACCAAACATTTATTTTTGTGTTTGCCAATTTAAAAAAATTAAGGATTATGCTCAGTTGCAGCAGAAAAGTATATTTCTTAATATACTGATGTCAACAAACTGACTACTTTAAAGTTACTTAAAGATAATTTATTAGTGTCTGAGTTGGGAAGCTCAGGGATGTTGGGATGATCCACTTTTCAAGAGCAGTGGTGAACCCACACGTTGTTCAGATGCATATGGCTGATGCACAGTGCCCTTAGAAGTTGTGCCAAAGGAGAGTTAGAAAAACTGACTGGGTGATGAACAGATCACCCAGTGGTCTGGAAAATGTAAAGGAATCCATATTTGGTTGTAGTGTTTGCAGATTAGAATCATATGCATTGCTGTTCTATCCCCTGTGTCTACTCACTATAACATGATACTAAATTACCTATATACTAAATTAATTCTGTTAAAAGGAGCTAACTATGTAATTTTTTTATTTCATTCTGTATTTCTTCTCTCTGAAGCATCAGTGCTAATTAATGTTTATCTATTGAAATAGCTAAATTGAATAGAAATAATCTTTACTTTTACATTTTTAACTTTTATGTATATGTTTGTGCCTGCTTTTCTGTATGTGAACCACATGTGTGCATGTGTCTGCTTGTCTGCATGTTAACCACAAGTGTGCCTGTTTGTCTGTATGTGTACCTTGCGTGTGCAGGACCCTGCTTGTCTTGTATGTGCACCATGAGTGTTCAGGTCTTTGCCTGTCTGTGTGTGAAATACATGTGTGCAGGTCCGTGCTTGTCTGTATGCGAACCACATTTGTTCAGGTACCCACTTGTTTGTATGCGCACCTTGTGTTAAGGTATCCAACGAAGCCATAAAGGTGCATCAGATTCCTATGAGTCACATTATGAGTGCTGGAACATCAACCTGAAGCAAGTGTTCTTAACAATGGAACTATCTCTCTAGCTCCAGATGATGTACACAGATTTCATCTTGAACAATGGGCCTGATCATACCATCCTCTTCGGTTAGAAATGTTGACTCTGACTAATTGATTATATACTAAATTCCTGACATTAAGAAAAAAATCCTCCTAAATCTTAAATATCAAATTGTCAGTTTTGTAAATATACTTTTCCCTTGCAAGTAAAAATAAAAGTTACAAAAATACCCTGCACTAGAACTATATTTTCCCGGAGATGTCTAAATATATTGAATATTCTTAGATTCAATCTGCTTCTCTGGTGAATTAACTGTTCTCTAGAACACTCCATTTGACTACTTATTTAAGCATACTGAATGTTTCCACAAACACTGCTTCTGGCAAAGGATGAGAAATCAACAGCAGTGAGGGTGTCACCACACAGGCCAACCCGAACTGAACCTTGAAACTGAGAAAACGAACAGTGCACAAACTTTGTATCCTGAGGTCATAGTAAAGTGTCCTGAGAGCCTCGTTACCACTTACAAATGTGCCCTGAATTAAATATGAAAAAGATGAACTTTTGAGAAGAGAAACCTTCTGATTTATCAAAAAGAATGTATAGTGAAAGGGCTAGTGTGAGCCATTAAGTTTGAACTTCTTGAAGGAGGCCATTTCATAAACTACGCATTGACTTTCCCATGATTAAGGGGAGCCATTAATATTTAAGCTAAATGATGATTTAGAAAATGAGTATTCTCAAATTATAGGGGCTTTTCTAGTCTTCAATGGGGCTGAGATTTTGGTATCTGACTTATGATGTGACCTCAGTGCTATGAGTTATTTTCTGTATGACATTTCCTCTCACAGAAACCATCACACATTTTAGAACTCACCTAAATGTTCTAACAACTGTTACACTGACACATTGCCTTTACCATTTAGTTCCAGAAAAATAGGCTCTTTTGAGTAACTGGGAATACCTAATTCTTATTACTAGTGAGAATTGTACAATCTATCACGTTTCCAGCTTTATTCAAGCTTGCAGAATGGTATGAACACTTTTTAATAGACTGGCGTGATGACTGGTAAAGCAGAAATTGAGATCAAGACATAATATGCTGGGTTTTTAGCATCTTGATAATATTTTTCAATTAAAGTAACTGAAATATATAATTTAATTCAGCGGTCTCGGTCTCTAGGTCACCCACTCAGCGGTTGCTCCCCTGTACCTGTTACTGTGGAGTTTTTCCGCTGTCCCAGGTCTGCTCTGGCCCAGGTCGCTGGCTCAGTCCTGTTCTGCAAATGGCCCTGAACTAGTTCTGCCCCTGCTCCTTGGAGCTTGCTTTCACAGGCCCACTCTGGTCTATGTATCTGGTTCAGTTCTATTCCCAATTTTTTTTTGTTTTGTTTTGTTTTGTTTATTGAAACAAGGTTTTTTTGTGTGTACCTTTAGCTATCCTGGACCTTACTCTGTAGACCAGACTGGACTGGAATTTACAGAGACCTACTGCCCCTGCCTCACAAGTGCTGAGATTAAAAGCACGTGCCACCGTGCCAAACTACTCTATTTTTATTTTAAGGATTTTCTCTATCCTTTTTTCTTTTCTCTTCAAAACCTACATATACTTTTAAACACACTGTAAACTGTTTAGAGGTTTTTTTATCTGAATCTGTCTTTACTGTCTATATCTAACGTTTTCTGGGTACATGAGTCAAATCTGCTAAGTAGCAGGGCTAGGATTAAATCTGCAGTTTTGTCATCTGGCTCTGCCCAATTCCTTGACTTTCTGAGAGTCTAGATTCCTGGCAGATAGAGGTATTGCAGGAGGAGCCATATTTATTACCAGAACTCTGTGGAGTTTCTCGGTCCATGCCACCACCAGGAAGTCTTATGATGGCTACTCTTAAACATCATTTAAGTGTTTAGCGACAAAGCCTCTTGAACTATGAAGTTTTTGCCACTAATGCTGAGTCAGGAAAACTCTAAAGGAGAGATGCCTCTGCTCATTCTCAACAAACAGAGCCTACCAGAATCAAGATGGTTATCAAGAAGCTGCATTTGACTCCGCTTTTGTTTGTTTAGAATCCCTTTTTTAATGCTTTCTCAGGCTTTATATGAAATTTCTTGCTAAACATTTGGGCGCGATTTAAAAATCAAGACCGTATTTTTGTTTCCTGGCCACCCAGACCTGAATAACAGGTTTTATGTGAATGTATATTGCTGAATGTTTGGCTGCCATTTGTAGATGGAGACTGCATTTTCATTTTCCAGCTGCCTAGACCTAAATAATCTCACAGACACTATATTAATTAGAACACTGGCCAATGGCTCAAGTGTATTTCTTCCTATTTCTTACATCTTAAATTACCCAGTTTCTGTTAATCTATGTATTGCCGTGAGGCTATGGCTTACTGGTAATATTCTGATGTCTTTCTCCTTCATCAGCTACTTGGCTTCATCCTGACCAGGCTTTCTTTCTCCCTGCATTCAGTTTATTTTTCCCACTTACTTATATTCTGTCCTGCCACAGGCCAAAGCAGCATGTTTATTAACCAATGATAACAAAACATAGTCATAGCATACAGGGGGAATATAATATTCATTGAAAATGGGTTGTTCTCTCATGCAATACATCTGAAGCACAGTTTCCCCTCTCTGCAATCAAGGTTACTCCCTGCCAGATCCCTTTACAATCTATTTACTTAGGTAAAGGAGGGGCCTCTAGCAGAGAATACCAAATAGGACAAAAGAAGATACAATAAGATAAAGCAAAAGCCCTCTTGTTTTTCCTGGAAAAAGCAACACAATGTGAGGAAAAGAGTGCCAAGAGCAGACAAAAGNATACACAGAAAACATAGTACATGTGCATATAACCACCGTGATTTCTGTTTCAGTCTCTATAAACACATGTAAGCCCTGCTTAGTTGATTTTCTGGTGTCCTCAACACTTCTGTATCTTAAAGTCTTTCCTCCCCTTCTGTAGGATTCACAGATCTCCTAGGGGAGGTTCCTGATGGAGACCTCCAATGTAGACTCTCTCTCTTTTTACAGTGACTGGCTATGGGTCTTTGCACCTGCTTTCATTTATTGTCAGAGGAAGCCTCTCAGATGATACCTGGACAAGATACCTATCTATGCATATAGTAGAATATCACTAGGAACAGTTTTGATGTGTGCTTTTTGCTTGCTTGCTTGTTTTGTTTTGCCAGTTGTATCAGTTCTATACTAGGTGTCTGGACTATACAGTCTTCAGTTTCTGGCCATCCAGGCAGTGTAGGGCATTTGCTCACTCTCATGTAGTGGACCTCGAATTGAACCAGATACTAGTTGGCCTCTATGTGTGTCTGATTGTTTTGCTTGCTCTGGTGACTCTTTCTCTGTTATTGATTTATTGTCTCATGGAGGCCTGCATTGTTTCTGAAGGAAAACTGAGATGGAATGAATATGGAAAAAGCAGGAGGTTGGATGGAGCTGGGAAGAATAGAAGCAGGGCAAACTGTAGTCAAGATGTAGTATATAAGAACATCGCTTTTCAATAAGCAATAGTTTATTTAATTCAAAATTATTATTCGAAAAATGGAAATTTGTATAGTGTTTATTTATATACACATGCACAAAAAACAAAATCCTGTTTCTTTCTGTTATTTCATCATTATTTTTCTTGAATACAATTAATATTAACATGCTTGTATACTTTTAAAACCATAAGAAGACACTCATGAAGCAATATCTTAAAAGACAAGTCTTGTACATTTCCTCATCCCAGAGGCATATATATATATGTATGTTAGGGTTCTACTTGGTACTTAGCTTCTCTGAGATCATGGACTATAGATTTGTTATCATTTGCTTTATGGATAGTATCTACTTATTAGTGAGTACATACAGTGCTTATCTTCTTGGGTCTTGGCTATCTAACTCAGGATGTTTTTTTTCTAGTTCCGTTCCTTTGCATTCAAATTTTGAGATGTCATTGCTTTTTTTAACCACTGAATTTACACTCCATGTAAATGAACCATATTTTCTTTACCTATTTTTTGGTTGAGGAGTATCTAGACTGTTTCCAGGTTCAGGCTATTACAAATAATGCTGCTATGAACATAATTGAGCAAATATGCTTATAGTATGATTGAGCATCCTTTGGGTAGACATGAACTCCTGAGAAAATTGGTAACTTTGGGGTAGGGGGAGAATGAATGGCAGAAGCAGAGGAAGAGAGGAGAAGGGGAGTGGAAAGGAGAGTTTGAGGGAATGGGATAGTAAAGATGGGGGAAGGACAGTGATGGAGAGCAAGGAAAGAGATATCTTATTTAGGGAGCCATTATGGAGATAGCAAGAAACTGAGAATTAAAGGAATTCCCAGGAATTTCAAGAACAAACCCAGCTAAGACTGTAAACAATAGTGAAGAGGGTGCCTGAGGTGGTCTTGCCATGTAGTCAGATTGATGACTATCTTAACTATCACCATAGAAACTTCATCTAGCAACTGATGGAAGCAGAGGCAAAGATCCACAATGGAGCACTGGGCTGAGCCCCCAAAGTCCAGTCAAAGAGTGGGAGGAGTAACCTCATATTGAGGTAACCCAGACCCAGAAAGACCATTATCATATGTACTCACTCATAAGTGATTTTAAAACATAAAGCAAAGAAAACCAGCCTA